>JAJOZX010000900.1:255000-515000 GCA_023014485.1 Bathynomus jamesi | reverse complement strand
ATATGGGTTTAAAACTATTAGGACAACTTTTCAACCAAATTTCTTCGTAATAGCAAAGAAATGCATTTGCTAGTGTTGGGCTCAACGGGGAACCCATAGCTACCCCATCAATTTGGCTGTAAAGGTTGCTATTAAATAAGAAAAGATTATCAAAACAGGCTATTTCGAGGAGGTTTTTAAATTGAGTCTGAGTGAGGCCATTAATAAGAGTATTATCAGTAGTGAATAACTTGTTTAGTATGATATTTAATGTTTCTTTTAACGGGATATTAGTAAACAATGACGAGACATCAAAACTGGCCATAGTAAGAGAATCGGCATGATTGATCTCTTTTATCTCTTTAGCAAAATCAAACGAGTTGTTAATAGAATAATCATTATAGGTGAGTTTTGAAAGCAAGGGAACGAAGAATTTGGCTAAGTTATAATTGAATGTACCACAGGCCGAAAGAATAGGTCTTAGTGGGAAATTTGGCTTATGAACTTTAGGTAAACCGTATAGAATTCCTGGATTAGAACCAGAAGCAAACAAAAAATTGTATGTATTGTCATCAATAATATTACTATTTTTTAATTTACGCAAAAACCTATTAAGTTTATCTTCGAGTTTTAGTAATTTAGAACATTATCTTTTACCCTTTTAAATTTAGACGTATCCGACAAAATTGTCTCCATTCTATTTATGTAAACTGTTGAATCAATCAACACTACTCCTTTACCCTTATCCGGTTTTGTAATGATGACAGAGTTATCCTTTTTCAAATTATTAAGAATTTTAAAATCTTGCTTATTAAAAAGGGGAGAAAACACCTTATGGGGTTTAAAATTATAAAAATTCTTAAAAGAGATGCTCTCCATTTGTTTTAACCAAGTTATGAAACGAGAAATTTGGTCGGATCTCACGATTCTTAATATTAATGAGAAGATTTTCAAAACCAGAGAAAAATTTATAAAAATTTAGTTTATAATGAGGTAGATCAAAATTTAAGCCTAACGACAATATTTCTTTCTCTCTAATACTTAAAACTCTATTAGAAAAATTTAAAATTAAATTATCTGGATTATTAAAAAACGACTGAGTGATTCCCAATTTTTCTAATTTGGCAGCATGTATCCTTTTATGTCTATTGACAATTTTATCACAGCAAGTTTGAAATTTAGTAACTAAACACTGATAATCAATATAAGACACCCTAGATTTTAGACCAAACAGAGAATTCTTATATTTCAGCTTGAGAAAACTCACTGTTTTAGTTTTCGATTGAAGCTCCAAATTTAATAATTTATGTTGCCATGATTTATATAGTTTGGAGTTATGGAGGCGTTTATTATAGAGTTTAAATCTAAGAAACTTAGGCACAATATTATAACTTTTGCACTTAGACAAGAAACCTTTACAACCAAATTGATGGGGTAGCTATGGGTTCCCCGTTGAGCCCAACACTAGCAAATGCATTTCTTTGCTATTACGAAGAAATTTGGTTGAAAAGTTGTCCTAATAGTTTTAAACCCATATATTACAGAAGATACGTGAATGACACTTTCTTAATATTTAAACATCCTTCACACGTAAAACTTTTCCTTCATTATCTTAATAAACAACATAGTAATATTAAGTACACATGTGAAAACGAAACAAATAATAGTTTACCTTTCCTGGATGTTCTAGTTAAACGGGTTCATAATAAGTTCCAGACCTCACTATTTCGAAAACAAACTTTTACTGGCTTGGGAACCAATTATTTAAGTTGTATGTTTTATAAATATAAGATTAGTGCTATAGTAACATTATTAACAAGAAGTTACCGTATTTGTTCAGATTACTTTTCATTAAACGAAGAATTTAAATTTTTAAGACCGTACTTTATTAATAATTACTACCCTTCTAATCTTTTTGATAACCAATTAAAGAAATTTTTAAATAACACTTTTAATACTAAACTCCCCATAACTACAGTACAAAAAGAAACCAGATATATTAAATTACCTTTTTATGGTTATTTATCATTGCGTATTCGAGGTGAATTGTCCACACTGCTCAAGTCTAGTTATCCCCAAATAAATTTTAGGTTCGCCTTCGTCAACCCACTTAAATTATCAAATTTTTTAAAGTTCAAAGACGAATTCCCCAAAACTGTATGCCCTAATGTTGTTTACAAATACACGTGCGACAGCTGTAAGGCTGCGTATATTGGCAGTACTCAACTCCAACTGCAGGTACGCCTTTCTCAACATTTGGGCTTATCAGTCCGTACCAACCGTCCCCTCAGTAGCCCACCACAATCCGCAATTAGAAACCATAGTAATGAAAACAACCATCCCCTTCACAAAACTCAGTTTGAAATTCTAACTAGATCCAATAACCTCACAGAACTCCGAATTTTAGAATCTTTGTACATCTATAGAAACAAACCCTCCATTAACAACAATAGTTCATCTTACAAATTACAGCTCTTTTAACTAACCAACCGATTTTCATAGACATATCATACCTTCTAATTTACTGACCATACAGTTTTCTCTTAGGTTTTGTCAAGTATGGAGGTTGATGTAAACATTGTGTATTTACCTGTTGAGGTAATTTAATTTAATTTTAATGATTTTAATTTTTTGTAGTGATGTAATTTTAATGATTTTAATTTTGTATTGATGCAATTTTCATTATTTTTGTTTTAAGGTTTTAATTTTAATGGTTTTAATATTGTATTGATGTAATTTTCATTTTTGTTTTAAGGTTTTGAGACTTAATTCATTGATGATAAAAGATTTGTCAAAACGTCTGAAGTACAAAAAATAAATGAAATGTTTGCCGTTGTGTTGGTCCTTCTGTTCATATATATATATATATATATATATATATATATATATATATACAGGGTGTCCCGTAAGTCTGGACCCATAGGGAAAAATAATAAAATTACAAAATAGTCCAAAAATTTATTACATAATCTGTTCAAAGTGTCCGCCGTTGTGTCGCACACATAGTTGAAGACGCAATCTCCACTGCGACAGCACTTTCTGAATCACAGTCGCAGAAATTTCTTGACACGCCTCCACAATGCGTGCTTTAAGGTGGAAAATGTTCTGAAGTTTGACCTCGTACACTTTGGCTTTCAAGTGGCCCCACAAATAAAAATCATAATAAAAAATAATAAAAAAATAATAATAATAAAATAATAATAATAACATAATAAAAAAATATATTATAAATCCCTATGGGTCCAGACTTACGGGACACCCTGTGTATATTATATATATATATATATAGTTGCGTTACATGACCAAAATCAAATTTCATAATGTCGACGTTCAACCTCATGCAAGTACTGTGTATGAATTTCAGATTTCAAACTAATTTCAGATTTTCAAACCAAACCAGACTAACCTAATCTAATCAAACTAACCTAACCTAGCGTAACCTAACTGGCCATAATGTAACCTAACCTAATTCAGCTGAACCTAGCCTCACCTAATTTAAACGAACTTTTTAGTATCGACATTATACAGGGTGTTTCAAAAGCACGGAATCGTAGGAAATATGTTTTATGTCTATATACCGGGTAATTACAAATGATTTTCCCGATTTTAAACATTTATTTTGAAAAAAACTAACAAAGCTACAGCGAAAAGCAAGATATACAAATAAAGAAAAACTCAAAAAGTTTTATTTACAAGCTATTGAAGTTTAATATGAGCTCCCTTTGTCGCTCTGCACACATCAAAGCGGTATTATGTTTCCCTCCATCCATTTTGTAGCATATCATACTGAACTTTTCTAACAGCATCACGTATCCTTTCCTTCAAATGTTCCAAAGTTGTTGCCATTGGTGAAACAAAAACTTCATTTTTTTTACATGAACCCAGAGGAAGAAGTCAATTGGGGTTAGGAATGCCCCCCCCCCCCCCCGCCCGATCCAACGCTCAGGCAATTGCCCATTTAGGAATGTTGTAACCTCAAAAGGAGCCACAAAAGAAGCTCATGTTAAACTTTAATAGCTTGTAAATAAAACTTTTTGAGTTCTTCTTAATTTGTATATCCTACTTTTCGCTTTAGCTTTGTTAGTTTTTCATAATAAATGTTTAAAATCAGGAAGATCATTTGTAATCACCCATAATAATTATAACATAATTTAAAAATAAATATTCCTATGATTCCGGACTTCTGAAGCCCCCTCTACGTGTCGATATTGTACAGATTGACTCTGTTTCGCTACCCAGTTTATACACGCCTAAATGGCTAGGGTAATCTGCACCAAATTTAATATAAACGTTAAGGAAGACAGGATTGTTTTAGTAAAACACTCGCCACTCCCAGTCTCCCACTAGGTTGTGTTTTCATGGGTTTTGCTGCGTAAGGTGCAGCGGGCATTCTAATATATATATATATATATATATATATTAAAACTGTAAGAACGAAATAGCTACACCTCTTTATTAGATATGAAGAAGATCCCTAGACACGAGGAAAATACCGAGCATCCTGAAAAAAGCGAACATTGTTCTTATATATAAAGGAGGGATAAGTCTCGAGCAAAGAACTATAGAACAGTGTCACTGACATCACATCTCACCAAAATATTTGAAAGAATAATCAGGGAGAAAATATATGACTTTTTGGAGACACAGGAAAGATTCAATGAGAACCAGCACGGATTCCGATCAGGAAGATCATGCATATCACAACTAATAGAGCACTATAACAATATCACAGATGTACTTGAGAGTAATGATAACTACGATGTAATATACACGGATTTTGTTAAAGCATTCGTTAAGTGTGATCATGACAATAGCACATAATATGAAACACATGGGAATAACAGGGAAAGTGAGAAAATGGATCTACAACTTCCTCAGGGAAAGTGAGAAAATGGATCTACAACTTCCTCAGGGAAAGTGAGAAAATGGATCTACAACTTCCTCAGGGAAAGTGAGAAAATGGATCTACAACTTCCTCAGGGAACGGTGGCAAGCCGTAAAAGTCCAAGGTATATCATTATCAGAATCGGAAGTAGACAACTCACTTCCACAAGGAACAGTATTAGCCCCACTCCTATTCATTATCATGCTGACAGACATAGACAATGAAGTAGACGACAACAGTATAGTAACATCCTTTGCAGACGATAAAAAGATCAGCAGAAAAATCGGCAATACAGAAGCCCTACAGAAGCCCAACAGAAGAACACGAACAGAATATACAAATGGTCAGAAGACAATAACATCAACTTTAACACGGAGAAATTTCAGCTCTTCAGATATGGAAGAAATTAAGAACTTAGACAGCATACTATGCCCCAGATAGACAGGAAATTCGCAGAAGCACGAAAGCAAAAGATTTAGGGGTAATAATGACCGATGATGCAAAATTTGAAACACAGAATCAGATAGCGATAAACAAAGCAAAAGGAGAACCTTCAACAGAAGGAACGAGAAGGTAATAATTTCCCTGTTGAAAACACTAATCATACCAAAATTTGAATACTGTTCATTATTGACGTCCCTTTACAAAAAAGAAGAAATTAATAAACTAGAAGTAGTCGAGAAGAATTTCACATCCAAGATTGATGTCTACATAGAACTCTACTAGAAAAGACTACGTAAATTAAATTTGTATTCCCTGGAAAGAAGAAAAGAGAGCGATACACTATAATTTACATGTGGAAAAAAATAGAAAACTGGTATCTAACCTCAAACTGAACCCAGGAACCACCCAAACAACAGTGAAAAATAGGAAAGGTAGAATGTGTAATGCTCCCAAATTAAAGGCCAGACAAGGAACATCCTCAACTCTAAATTAAAATAGCTTGGTCATCAGGGGGCAAGACTATTGAACCAGCTTCCGAAGGAGATCAGGAATATTACTCGTGTCAACGTGGAATTCTTCAAAAGAAGACAAGACGCTTGGCTCAGGGTGGTACCAGATGAGCCGGATGTGCCTGGTTATCTGCGATGGAGATCACAAGAGACCAACTCGTTCCTCCACCAGACTAGGCCTAGAAGTGGGGTCACCAGCTTTACTTTCGTGTGAAGAAAGACCAACGCAGACGATACAAAGATCAGCAGAAAAATCGGTAATGCAGAAGCCCTACAGAAGCCCAGTATATATATATATATATATATATTATATATATATATATATATTATATATATATATATATTATATTTATTTTTATTTCTTTATTCTTTTGTGACCTGTTTACCATTCAGACAATAACTATAAAAATTGGTTGGAAACAAGCCATTTGAATTTATGTTGAATTTCGAGCAAAGTGCTAAAATTGTCATTTTTCCGTACAAATGTGTTTGCTCCTCCCACAATTTTTTTTTATACTTATATATATATATATATATATATATATATATATATATATATATATATATATGATGAATAAAACCACGAAGGGAAAAAGAAACACAAAGTGGTGCTCAAGCGCTTTCGTCTAATGACATCCTCAGGAACACTGGAGTGAAAGGAGAGTTCAAGACAAAATATGGGTTACAAAAATATATATATATATATATAGATATAGTATGTTTATTTTTGTAACCCATATTTGTCTTGAACTCTCCTTTCACTCCAGTGTTCCTGAGGATGTCATTAGACGAAAGCGCTTGAGCACCACTTTGTGTTTCTTTTTCCCTTCGTGGTTTTATTCATCATATATATATATATATATATATATATATATATATATATATATATATACAGGGCCGGATCTAGAAGTTGCGAGGCCCTGGGCAGATCTAGAAATTGCGAGGCCCTAGGCCAGGGTGGGCAACCTTTTTAAGTGAGCGTGCCAAAATCGTCAAATCTTTGATGCAAGATTTTCTCACGTGCCAACCGAAATCTTGGGGAACATATTATTATTTGGTGTCTTTTAAGTATTGGGAGAACCTTTTCAAATAATCAAAAATTACACTGGAGCGGTAAAATCAAAGAATATTGTAAGAGTGATTATTGTAAGTCATGTAAGATTGAATAAATGTAAAATTTAGTGACGGAATTTTTACTTGAAGGTCGTTCTACCCTGTTGATAGCGTGGATATTTTTTATTAGCCTTTAAGTGTAATTATAGCTGCCATATACAGCCACACAATTTAAACGCAATTTTTAACATCAGCAAAAGAGTAAACGATAATTCTGATTTTTTTTTGTTTTTTATATATCAGATCAATCAGCCATAAGTTTTTTCAAGTTTTCCCAATACATTGCAGTGCCCAATCTCATAATCGTTTTACTTGACTAAAGCACAATGAAAGAAAATAAAATTAAAGATATTCTTTTATTGATTCTTAATCCCTTATGAATAATACATAAAAATTACAGAGAAAATAAAATGTTATTTTACCTACATAATATATTAAACAGAAGTTAATCTTTACCATTTTTTAGCAGAAAACATTAAGTTAAAATATAAAACTCAGCGAAGAATTTGGAAATTTATTTATTTAATTTTTTTTAAGGTGAGCCGGGGAATCGCGTGCCGGAAAAAAGTCGTTGTCGTGCCAAGGGTTCCCCACCCCTGCCCTAGGCCTATATAATATATGAAAATATGGACTTAATTATCGGTACTATACCAGCAATATTAGAATCCCTCATAGACAGAACTATGCCAGCACTTAAAAATTAAACCAAACCAAAATAATCACGCATGGAAATTGTATAAGAAATATAAATAAACCATACAAATAAGTATAAATTATAATATGAATCAAGATTTGTATCGAAAATATAAGACAATGATTTCTAAGATTTATATAATATTATAGGTAATGACTTTCCATAGTATACAAACGTTTTTCATAAGAGATGTTGACATTTCATTTTTTATAATAGTGAGCGATCGACTTATCAGGCTAAATATTAATGCTTTAATATTTGGTTCAGATGCTCCTTGAATATTACAGCAATGTTTTTCTACTTTTCTTCGAGCTAAACTCTTCAATTAATTGAGAATAATCTAATGAATTTGTTATATCGTTTTCTATTGATAACATAGCTAATGATTGCAATCTCGCTTGAGACATGGTGGAACGCAAATATGTTTTAATAAGTTCGAGACGCGAGAAACTTCTTTCAGCCGAAGCAACAGTAACTGGGATGGTTAATACTATTCGAAGTGCAACATAAACATTAGGATAAATCTCACTTAGTTGCTTTTGCACTATATAAACAAGGGCATTTCCGAGATGTTTTCTCAGGTATAAACCTGCAAAGTACTTTAAGTTCTTCATAGAGTTCTAAATCATTAATATCACTTGAACAGAACGCGCAAAACGGCTTGAGCGAGGCCCCCTTTGGCGCGAGGCCCTAGGCGATCGCCTAGTTCGCCTATAGCTAAATCCAGGCCTGTGTGTGTGTGTATATATATATATAGTGTGTGTGTGCGCGCGTGTGTGTGTGTGTGTGTGTGTGTGTTTACAAAAATTGTAGTTTATACCGTATTCTTATTAACGACTTCCATTAAAAATTGGATTTTTGTTAAACCGTTAAGCCAAAATGGAAGAAGACTATTAATACCAATTGTTTGCGTCGATTTAAGGCTATCTGCGACACCTCATATTTCTCTTTAAATAATGTTTATTTTGTGACGCGCTTCGGTAATCAAACAGAAGTTCATCAGCATTCTTTTGTTAATAAGCTCATACATTGCTAACCTTGTTAGGGTTCCGTGCGTCGGTCTTTCTTCACACGAAGGTCAAGCTGGTGGCCCCGTCTCTGGTCTTGGCTTGGTGAAGGAGCGAGTTGCTGTCTTGCGCCCTCCACCGTACATTGCCAGGTACACCCAGCTCATCTGGTACCGTCCTCAGCCACGCATCTAGTCTTCTCTTGAAGACTTCAACTTTGACCCCTGCAACGTTTCTGAGGTCCTTTGGAAGCTGGTTGAAAATTCTTGGCCCCTGACGACCAAACTATCTTCCTTCAGAGTTGAAGAGGTCCCTTGTCGGGCCTTTAATTTGGGAACACTACACATTCTGCCTTTCCTATTTTCCAGCGTTGTTTGGATGGTAGTTGGGTTTAGTTGAAGTTTGGTACCAGTTTTTCGATCATTTTCCATATGTAGATTATGGTATACCTCTCTCTTCTTCTTTCCAGGGAGTACAGATTTAGTTTACGTAGTCTTTCCCAGTAGTTGAGTTCTTTGCAGCACTCAATCTTGGGTGCGAAATGTCTCTGCGTTTCTTCTAGTTTATTAATTTCTTCCTTTTTAATTGGGGACGTCAAAACTGAGCAGTATTCAAGTTTTGGTATGATCAGTGTTCTCAGCAGGGGAATCATTACTGTCTTGTCCCTCCTTTTGAACGTTCTTAATACCTGTCTCGCGACTCTTTTTGCTTTGTTTATTGCTATCTGATTTTGTGTCTCGAATATATATATATATATATATATATATATATATATATATATATATATGATACACACAGACCGTGCATGGAACAAGGAACTCTTCTGGGATAATTAAATCCACTATAATCCGAATAAGTAATGGTAAATGACAAATACCATAGTTTTTCTTTTTCATGATGCAAGCCCGACGTGGGCAACGGGTCTCTCGCAAAGAGGTCCCATAAATATAGCTTCCCTCACCAGCTATCTGCAAAGCAGACAGGATCCAGCTTTGGGATATGGATCTAGGGTTTAAAGCAGCCTAGCGGTTTGAGGGTGGTAGAAAATGACAACATGACTTAAACACACAATATTTTAATGCAGACGATCTTTTCCAATCCTACTGGACGAAAATTCGTGGTTTCACCTGATTGACTGGTTACTGTTGATGCTTCTTGGCCCCGCCCCTTTCTGCTAACTTCACCATAATTTTTCCCATTAATTTGGCTAAACACATAAATCCCTCTCTATGATTTACCACGTTTTCTGACGTTATATAAGCAGCTTCAATTGCTTTCCTCATCCCCTTTTCTGTCCTTTATGAATGATCTTAGCTTCTTGCCAGTTTGGCAGGTGTCCGTACCTACCTGCTTGCAAGACGAGTGAGTTAGATGTTTGATGTAGACGCGTGTCTGCTCTATGCTCATATAGTCTTTTTGGTAAGCCGCGCCCTGACTCCCCATAATAAACGGCAGAGCAGCCATTACATGGAATCTCGTAAACTACACTACGTTCATTAATACACTCATTTTGTTTCGTCCTCACCATATCGCCAATCCTTATCCCCGAAGAAGTGGTTAAATAAACCCCCGCTCCTCTTAGGAATTTATCGATAATTTGGACTCCTCTTGAATGCGGAACCGTTATATACTCTCTATCTACATTATTTTCAGTCTCACCTCCACGCCGTTCTCATATATTAATTGCTTTTTTTCTTTAGTTTAACTATTAATCCTTCGGGATAACTTAACTTTCCAAACGCTTCCCTGGTGTATTCAAATTCATTCACCAGATACTCCTCACTACATATTCTAATAGCTCTCAGGTAGAATCCAATCAACACACCTATCTTAGTCCTTTCACTATGGGCAGACAAATAATGAACAAAGTCGTCTTTGTTTGTAGGCTTTCTATCGACTGAAAATTTTGCACTCTCACCCGATCTCCAAATCCTTGCGTCTAAGAAAGCCATTTTTCCATTGTCTTCTTCTTCCACCTTAAACTGTATATGACCATCCACATCATTCAGCCTTCTTAACTTATTGTTTATAGCCGTGTTCTCTGGAACCACTACTAACACATCGTCAACGTATCTAAACCAAGCTGCACCTCTTCCCATTATCCTAATAAATCTGTCCGTCTCCAAGGTTTCATATGGAGACTAGCCATGACAGCGCTGAGTGGTGAACCCATGGCCACGCCTCTGTGTTGCCGATACTCTTCACCTTGAAATGTAAAAACATCAAACTTCACACACAAAACAACCAGTTCCATATAATCCTCCCTTGTTACCGGAAAAACGCTGTCTTCGATGTTTTTTATCGCTCTTCTGACAGCCTGTAATGCTCCATCCACCGGAACATTTGTGAATAATGATTTAATATCAAAGCTCACTAGTTTCTTTCCGTCAAAATTAATGTGTTTTAGCCTCTGTAATAAGTCAGAAGAGTTTCTTAAATGACCCTCACTTATTGATACAAGCGCGCTGAAAGCGGCTTAGCTAGTTTCTTGGCCAGCTTATGAGGCGCGCTACCGATACCAGATGTTATTGGTCTCATTGGTATGCCAGGTTTATGTACTTTTGCAGGCCTCTCATTCTCGGTGGGCGGGGGGTTCCTCCAGTAAACCTTGGAGACGGACAGATTTATTAGGATAATGGGAAGAGGTGCAGCTTGGTTTAGATACGTTGGCGATATGTAAGTATGGTTCCAGAGAACACGGATATAAACAATACGTTAAGAGGCTGAATGATGTGGATGGTCATATACAGTTTAAGGTGGAAGAAGACAATGGAAAAATGGCTTTTTTAGACGCAAGGATTTGGAGCTCGGGTATGAGTGCAAAATTTTCAGTCGATAGAAAGCCTACAAACAAAGATGACTTGTTCATTATTTGTCTGCTCATAGTAAAAGGACTAATACAGGTGTGTTGATTGGATTCTACCTGAGAGCTATAGACTATGTAGTGAGAAGTATCTGGTGAATGAATTTGAATACATCAGGGAAGCGTTTGGAAGTTAAGTTATCCGAAGGATTAATAGTTAAACTAAAGAAAAAAGCAATTAATATATCAGAACGGCGTGGAGGTGAGACTGAAAATAATGTAGATAGAGAGTATATAACGGCTCCGCATTCAAGAGGAGCCCAAATTATCGATAAATTCCTAAGAGGAGCGGGAGTTTATTTAGCTAATTCTTCGGGGATAAGGATAGGCGATATGGTGAGGACGAAACAAAAAGAGTGTATTAGTGAACGTAGTGTAGTTTACGAGATTCATGTAATGCTGCTCTGCCGTTTATTATGTGGAGTCAGGGCGCGGCTTACCAAAAAGACTACATGAGCATATAGCAGACATGCGTCTACATCGAACATCTAACTCACTTGTCTTGCACGCAGGTAGGTACGGACACCTGCCAAACTGGCAAGAAGCTAAGATCATTCATAAAGGACAGATAAGGGGATGAGGAAAGCAATTGAAGCCGCTTATATAACGTCATGAAACGTGTAAATCATAAAGAAGGATTTATGTGTTTCGCCAAATTAATGGGAAAAATTATGGTGAAGTTAGCAGAAAGGGGCGGGGCCAAGGAGCATCAACAGTACCAGCCAATCAGGTGAAGCCACGAATGGTCCGTCAGTAGGATTGGAAAAGATCGTCTGCATTTAAATATTGTTTGTTTAAGTCATGTTGTCATTCTGTGTGAGCAAGGCTTTGTGCCGAAACGTAACGAAATATAACTCCATCTCTTTTCTGTCTTTTTCTACCAAACTCAAACCGCTCATTTGTCTACAATAAACTATATATATATATATATATATATATATATTTTTTTTTTTTTTTTTTTTTTCTGGTGTTTTTGGTGTGATTTGCTCAAATCTGAACTTCGTTTCTTTGGGAAATGAGCCGTTTTTGAGAAATTTTCAATTTTAAAATTTCTCAAAAACGGTTCATTTCCAAAGAAACGAAGTTCAGATTTGAACAAATCACACCACAAAACACCAGAAAAATGTGTTTGGTTCAGAAAGGAGGAAAAGCACTAAAACGAATAATTACCGCAGATTCTTTTATTTATTTAAATTTCCTGTTCTTGGTGTTCGGGTTTTTGAAGATTTTCGGAGCTATTGAAGAATAGGGACCCCAGCCTTCTTTAGTTAGCTTTATAAGGCTAACTAACGAAAATATCACGACCTAACCTAACCAATTATTTTCTTCTTCTTCTTCTTTTTATTATTATTATTATTATTATATTGGTTAGGTTAGGTCATGATATTTTCGTTAGTTAGCCTTATAAAGCTAACTAAAGAAGGCGGGGGTCCCTATTCTTCAATAGCTCCGATTTTGATTTTTCACTAATTAGATTGCGAGAAAGTAATAATGGCTATCAATGGAACAGATCTCTTTGCATTCCACTTCACGACAGTCCTGCAAAAAAAACTTCACTAACGTTTTCAACGCGTCCCAATAAGCCTGCTTTCACTGTGATTTCTTTGCTTCATTTTCAAAATAGCTTTGAAGAACTTCGTTAGATATTCAAATAAAATTCTGTGTTGAGATAAGAACTGAGGAGTTTGTCAAAAACTTTTTGTTTTTGTTTTTGGCGTAAAATTCATAACAGCATTTCTCCATGTGAGAGAGAGAGAGAGAGAGAGAGGAGAGAGAGAGAGAGAGAGAGAGAGAGTTACAAGGAGTTACAAGGAAAAGAAGTACCTCAAAAGGCCTTGAGGCCCATTACCGAGGAGGTACCAATGCAACGGGTGCCAGGGAAAATTTTGTGAAAGTTTATTTTTCTTTCAACTATCCTAGCAGTAGTAGAAAACTGGATAGAAAAGTAGAAGGCTCTCTCCCCACCCTCCGCTCCCTCCCTGCCAGAGGCAGGTACGGAAAAAGGTTGAAGAAAATACCTTGACCCTGGAAAAGTAGCCAAGGAAATTTTACAGGAAAGTGGAGAATATAAATGCTCTATATTTAGCTTGCTCACAGAGACCGAGCAAGTGAACTCCTGCAGAGTTTTCTGAGGTTTTAATCTTAAACTATGAGTGTGTTCAGTACTTTGTCTAGCCTATTTTAAACAGATTTACACTTTGACTGGAAACAACCTCTGAGGGAAGTTGGTTCCAGATATTAACTATTTTATAGGAAAAGAAATTTCCGCAGACTGAGGTCCTAAATGTCTTTACACACTCAAATAGTGTGCAAGATTTCGTCTAACCTTTTCTTGAACTGATCCACAGAGGAACTGGTTCACAACTTCCGAAGGTAACCGTTCCATGTGTCACAGATCTATACGTAACGTAATTCCACACACACTAGTCCTAAACCGTTTCAAATCCAACTTCCAACCATTGTTGCGAGTTGGGTTATCATTTAAACTAAACATACTTCTAAAATCGACATCGTTGAACCCTCGTAAGAGCTTGAAAACTCGATCAGTTGACCGCGCAGCCTCCGAGTTTCAAGCGAAAACAAGTTCAGGGCGCGTAACCGTCGATTGTAGCCATATGCCTAACGGAAGGGATCAACTTTGTGGCCCTCGCCTGCACTCGCTCAGCTCTAATATTTTCCTGAGGGTGGGCGACCAGAACTGCACAGCATACTCCAGGTACGGCCGAACAAGGGAATTGTACAGTGAGAGCACATCACCTTGTTCCGAAACTGAAATTGCCTCCTGATATAACCCAATAGTTTCTGGCTTTCTTTTCCACCTCTACACACTGTTTCGTAAACTTAAGGTCGCTGCTAATTAGCACACCCAAGTCCTTTTCTAAATCAGTCACCTCGATATTACTGCCCAACATCGAGTAGTCCGACTTGGGATTGGCGTAGCAATGTGCATCACTTTGCATTTACCCAAGTTAAACGGCATTTGCCATTTTTCGGACCACTCTCCTTACCTAGGTCCGCACGCAGTTCCTCGATCGCTTCGGGCGTCCAACATTGGCCGCAAGCTTGGTGTCATCAGCGAATTTGGCGATCCGACTGACGATGCCACCGTCGATATCATTTATGTAAATGGTAAACAACAGTGGCCCCAAAATGGAACCCTGAGGAACCCCACTAGTGACCGAGGCCCAACCCGAACTAGCCCCTTTAATTACCACCCTCTGCCGCCTATTCCTCAGCCAGTTTTCAATCCACCTACCTATTTCCCCACCGATACCCAGCGCGTGCACTTTCGCCATTAGCCGGCGGTGAGGTACCTTATCAAAGGCTTTCTGAAAGTCGAGATAAAGTATATCAATCGCCCTACTCTTATCGTACTCACTCAACATGACGTGGAAAAACTCGAGCAAGTTGGTGAGACACGACCTATGCCGTCTAAACCCATGTTGGGAGTCCCCAAGCAGCTTGTAGGAATCCAAATGGTCAACGATTCTATCAGCTATTATCCTTTCTAATAATTTACCTACAACTGAAGTGAGACTAATAGGACGATAGTTCCTGGACTTTCGTGATCCCCTTTCTTAAAGATAGGGGTCACGTGGCCTCCCTCCAGTCACCAGGCAACTGGCCATCACCAGCGATTTGTTGAAGACTGTAGCCAGGTGGGGAGCCACCTGGTCGCGCACTTCTCGCAAAACACTGGGGAGAAACTGGTCTGGCCCATTTGCCTTAAACGCGCTCAGTTTGTCTATTCTATGAGCAACGACTGTCGCGGTACATCTAAACTATCCAGGCCAGCACCTTCGTGCCTCACAGCTGGCTCGGGGATGACGCGGGTATCCTCCCTGGTGAACACTCCCGCAAAGTTCATTAAGCACATTAGCGATGTCCGCGTCGGAGGTCCGCAGAACGCCGCTTCCGTCCTTTAAAGGACCTATCATGCTTCTAATGGGCTTTCTACTATTAACATAACTGAAGAACTCCTTAGAGAGAGAGAGAGAGAGAGAGAGAAGAGAGAGAGAGAGAGTTACAAGGAAAAGAAGTACCTCAAAAGGCCTTGCGGCCCATACTGAGGAGGTACCAATGGCAACGGGTGCCAGGGAAAATTTGTCTTTCAACTATGCTAGCAGTAGTAGAAAACTGGATAGAAAAGTAGAAGGCTCTCTCCCCACCCCCCGCTCCCTCCCTGCCAGAGGCAGGTACGGAAAAAGGTTGAAGAAAATACCTTGACCCTGGAAAAGTAGCCAAGGAAATTTTATAGGAAAGTGGAGAATATATAAATAGCTCTATATTTAGCTTGCTCACAGAGACCGAGCAAGCGAACTCCTACAGAGTTTTCCGAGGTTTTAATCTTAAACTATGAGTGTGTTCAGTACTTTGTCTAGCCTATTTTTAAACAGATTTACACTTTGACTGGAAACAACCTCTGAGGGAAGTTGGTTCCAGATATTAACTATTTTATAGGAAAAGAAATTTCGCAGACTGAGGTCCTAAATGTCTTTACACACTCAAATAGTGTGCAAGATTTCGTCTACCCTTTTCTTGAACTGATCCACAGAGGAACTGTTCACAACTTCCGAAGGTAACCTGTTCCATGTGTCACAGATCTTATACGTAACATAATTCCCACACACACTAGTCCTAAACCGTTTCAAATCCAACTTCCAACCATTGTTGCGAGTTGGGTTATCATTTAAACTAAACATACTTCTAAAATCGACATCATTGAACCCTCGTAAGAGCTTGAAAACCTCGATCAGTTGACCGCGCAGCCTCCGAGTTTCAAGCGAAAACAAGTTCAGGGCGCGTAACCGTCGATTGTAGCCCATATGCCTAACGGAAGGGATTAACTTTGTGGCCCTCGCCTGCACTCGCTCCAGCCTCTCAATATCTTTCCTGAGGGTGGGCGACCAGAACTGCACAGCATACTCAGGTACGGCCGAACAAGGGAATTGTACAGTGAGAGCACAATCTCCTTGTTACGAAACTGAAATTGCCTCCTGATATAACCCAATAGTTTCTGGGCTTTTTTCCACCTCTACACACTGTTTCGTAAACTTAAGGTCGCTGCTAATTAGCACACCCAAGTCCTTTTCTAAATCAGTCACCTCGATATTACTGCCCAACATCGAGTAGTCCGACTTGGGATTGGCGTAGCCAATGTGCATCACTTTGCATTTACCCAAGTTAAACGGCATTTGCCATTTTTCGGACCACTCTCCTATCCTACCTAGGTCCGCACGCAGTTCCTCGATCGCTTCGAGAGAGAGAGAGAGAGATAGAGAGATAGAGAGATAGAGAGATATAATATATATATACTGTATATATATATATATATATATATATATATATATATCATGGAGAAATGCTGTTATGAATTTTACGCCAAAAACAAAAAGTTTTTGACAAACTCCTCAGTTCTTATCTCAACACAGAATTTTATTTGAATATCTAACTAAGTTCTTCAAAGCTATTTTGAAAATGAAGCAAAGAAAATCACAGTGAAAGCAGGACTTATTGGGACGCGTTGAAACGTTAGTGAAGTTTTTTTGCAGGACTGTCGTGAAGTGGAATGCAAAGAGATCTGTTCCATTTGATAGCCATTATTACTTTCTCGCAATCTAATTAGTGAAAAATCAAAATCGGAGCTATTGAAGAATAGGGACCCCAGCCTTCTTTAGTTAGCTTTATGAGGCTAACTAACGAAAATATCATGACCTAACCTAACCAATAATAATAATAATAATAATAATAAGAAGAAGAAAAAGAAGAAGAAGAAGAAAATAATTGGTTAGGTTAGGTCGTGATATTTTCGTTAGTTAGCCTTATAAAGCTAACTAAAGAAGGCTGGGGTCCCTATTCTTCAATAGCTCCGAAAAATCTTCAAAAACCCGAACACCAAGAACAGGAAATTTAAATAAAATAAAAGAATCTGCGGTAATTATTCGTTTTAGTGCTTTTCCTCCTTTCTGAACCAAAACACATTTTTCTGGTGTTTTGTGGTGTGATTTGTTCAAATCTGAACTTCGTTTCTTTGGGAAATGAGCCGTTTTTAGAAATTTTAAAATTGAAAATTTCTCAAAAACGGCTCATTTCCAAAGAAACGAAGTTCAGATTTGAGCAAATCAACAAAAAAACACCAGAAAAATGTGTTTTGGTTCAGACCTAACCTAACCTAAACTGACCTAAACTGACCTAACCTAACCTAAACTGACCTAACCCAACCTAACCCGCGTTTTTTCGCAATTTCTTACCTTAAATAGCACCGTTAGGGTGTTTATACAAATCCGCGGCAGTAGTATAGCCGCAAAAGGGGAGAGTGCAGGAATGTTGCAGGTTATTATGTAATGTTGCAAAGGGGGGTGGGGGTTGTTGCAAAGGGGTGTGGGGGTTGTTGCAAAGGGGGATGTTGCAAAGGGGGGGTGGGGGAAATGGGGGGTGGGGGGAAACTTGGAGGCGGCGTTATCCCCCAAGAGAAAGAAGGAGGAGGAGAGAAAGGAGGAGAGGTGTTCACCTGGCAGGAGCCAAGTGCACACTGAGACTTCCAGCCGGTCTGGCGTTGTTTTATAGACTCCTAATCAGCCAGAATCAGCCAGTTGCTGAATCAATCAGCCAGTTGGCTGAGCCAGAGACGCCTGAAGAAGAGAGATATGCCTGTAGGAGGGAGAGACGCCTGTAGGAGGGAGAGACGCCTGAAGAAGAGAGAGAGATGCCTGAGGGGGAGAGACGCCTGAAGGAGAGAGGATAGGTGCACATGCAGGAGTACACATGCTGGAGGTACACATGCAGTAGGTACACATGCTGGAGGTACACATGCAGTAGGTACACATGCTGGATGTACACATGCAGGAGTACACATGCTGGAGGCAAACATGCAGTAGGTACACATGCTGGGGGTACACATGCTGGATGCAAACATGCAGGAGAGAGAGAGAGAGAGAGGCGCCTGAAGGAGAGAGAGAGAGAGAGAGAGAGAGAGCTGAAGGAGGGAGAGAGACACCTGAAGGACAGAGTGGAGTTCTCCCCCAATTTATTTTCGTTTCCCTAACCTAAGAGGCCACTATGGGGTTTACCAAAGGGCATGAAATAGAAGGAGCAGAGCTCCTTACTCGGCCGGAGCCGAGGGGGGAATGGTTCTTCACCAACTTCGCGATCTTTTATAATCCTCTATTCTGGCTGAGTTGCCAGATAGCGCAAGGTATTCCAGATAGCGCCATGTATTCTAATAAGCATTGTGTACCACAATATGGTAGATGAATTAAATAATTACACACTTAATTGAAATATAGATGTATATAGTGTTTTACAATAGATGTATATAATGGTAATATTAATATTTGGAACATTGAGTACTTAGCTTCCTTGAAGTTGAACGAAGCAAATAACGTAGTTATCCATAATTCAACCAACCATAGAAAACAGAATTATAGAAATATTATATATATATATATATATATAATATATATATATATATATTAAGCATTGTGTACCACAATATGGTAGATGAATTAAATAATTACACACTTAATTGAAATATAGATGTATATAGTGTTTTACAATAGATGTATATAATGGTAATATTAATATTTGGAACATTGAGTACTTAGCTTCCTTGAAGTTGAACGAAGCAAATAACATAGTTTACCTTCGAAAACGCCATAATAGAAAACAATTAATTTTATGGGTAACTATTTCGACAAAAGTTTACTATAATTATATCAGTCTTTTAAATATCTTCTGTATATATATATATATATATATATATATATATATATATATATATATATATATATATATATATATATATAAAATACCACAATATATATCTTCTATTATTCAATAACACATTAGAAAGATTTACGCAATAATAGAATTAACAAAGTTACCCTATTTCGTTAGACAGAAACGAATTTTTATAAGGATACCCAGCTTCATTAAACTTGAAGATGAACGAAGCATACAGCCTCATTCCTGCGACGAAAAAAATGAAAAATGACGTAAAATAAAGAAATTATTCATTGCCCAAGCCACTATAGCGAGGTTGGTTTCGGAGAATTCGAACGAAAAAGGTCTCTAGGGACCTTTTTCGGGCCGAGAGATTATCTTTCTACAAGCTATTCGAGCAGAAATCACCACTGGCTTCAGATATTAATTTTATCATTCTTATTATTTCTACAAATATTTACGCGTTATTTTTTATGGTGTCATATAGAAAATAATATATATATATATATATATATATATATATATATATATATATATATATATATATATATATACCCTTTGGATAACCTTTGGTTAGCTTCAGCCCGAATTGTTCATTCTGACGAAGGTCAAGGGAAAAACGTACACACACACACACATATATATATATATATATATATATATATATATATGCTACACACAGACCGTGCATGGAACTCTTCTGGGATAATTAAATCCACTATAGTCCGAGTAAGTAATGACAAATACCGCCTCGGTGGTGTAGTGGTTAGCGTCGCGGACTACGAATCCATCGGCCCAGGGTTCGAGACCCGACGGCAGCCGGCGCGCAGCAAAGCCCAGCTGTTCCACACAATAAAGAAAGTGGTTGGTAGATAAATGGGTACCCTAGGAGGCCTAGTGTCAAGACGCTGGGCTGCTGATGGGTCGTGGTTCGGAATCCACGTTAAACTGTAGGTCTAAGGTGGAGTGAAAAGCTTGACCTTCGTCAGAATGAACAATTCGGGCAACGACGCGGGCAACGGGTCACTCGCAAAGAGAATTTAATCATTGGTAAACTTCCTTCCAGACCATCTTTCTATACTATATATATATATATATATATAGAAAGAGAGCGAGAGTTTTGTTCAATAAATAATAATCGAAAAAACTGCACGATTTTCTATGTAGCAATAATAATAATTAACAAATACGTGATTTAAAATAACAGGACCATTTTACCCGAGGCAGTAGTATATCCGAAAAACCGTAATGCACGATTTTTTCTATGTAGCAATAATGATTAATGCAACTATAGTTTACCTTGACTTTCATATGCTTCTATCCTGTTTTATTAATAAAGATTTTTAACTTTTAATAACGTATGAATAAAGATTTTTAACATTTAATTTTATTTTAGTATTTATTCATGCCACGCCGCCTTAGACCACAGCTTAACGTTGAAACCGAATGTTCTTTTTAAAATATAATTAGGATATAATTTCTTTATTATAAAATAAGTTAACAATTCAAACAATACTAATAATTTGTAAGATATAATATAAGGACTACCATAGAAATGTAAGTGCCTATAATTCGATTTTATATATATGTTACTCGTCCGGTCTCGTTATAGCGGATTGGTACACGCTCCACCCAGCTACATCGGCAGCCAATCACGACGGACATCTGGTCTTTTGGGCGGAGCTTGGTGAATGTGCATATAAAAGGGGATATTTTCAGTTGGGAGTAACAGTAGCTATTTTCGCATCAGTGAATAATCAACCATGGACCTGTACGTCTCCCCAGACTTGTATGAAGAACGTGATACTGCAGCATTAACCACAATTAGCCTTTTCAATGCTGTTGATTGTGGCGAACTATTTTCGACGCAAACCGTAGAAGATATTTGCAGTGACGCTCCTTACAATCCGACGCAAGGGACTACCATAGAAATGTAAGTGTCCATAATTAGAATTTATATATATATGGAGAGTTGTAGTATTTCAGATACTAGTCAAAAATGTCAATCAATGTTATTTCCCCATCATGCTAAAATCGAAATTGGTAATCGAACCAAAGATATCTTCATATAATGGAGATCTGTCTGTCTGTCTGTATATGTTTTCCTTTAAGGTCCGATGAGGATTTGACACGAGTTATACAATCTTTTGAAGGGGATACGGATGATATACTGATCAGTCAGCAGTGTCACACATCCTCCACCATGGACCTGTACGTCTCCCCAGACTTGTATGAAGAACGTGATACTGCAGCATTAACCACAATTAGCCTTTTCAATGCTGTTGATTGTGGCGAACTATTTTCGACGCAAACCGTAGAAGATATTTGCAGTGACGCTCCTTACAATCCGACGCAAGGGACTACCATAGAAATGTAAGTGTCCATAATTAGAATTTTATATATATATACGGAGAGCTGTAGTATTTCAGATACTAGTCAAAAATGTCAATCAATGTTATTTCCCCATTATGCTAAAATCGAAATGTTCACTCCTCGAACCAAAGATATCTTCACATAATGGGGATCTGTCTGTCTGTCTGTATATGTTTTCCTTTAAGGTCCGATGAGGATTTGACACGAGTTATACACTCTTTTGAAGGGAATACGGATGATATACTAATCAGTCAACAATGTCAAATAATGTAAGTGTTTTTCGATCTTTTTGGGATAAGAAGACGCAATATATTTTCATAAATTTATTAAATGAAAGAAATCAGTACAATAAACGAATATACGAACAAAAACATTATAATATACAACGAGTACGTACAATTGGAAAACGGTTTTTTATCTGTCTACATACCATTTCATCGTTTCGGTGAGTGTGACACGGGTCAAATAAATTTAAAAAATTTATAAATTCTTTATCATTTGACATATGCATGAGAAATGAGACACAGTACATTCCGCAAACATTAGTAAAATATCCCTGCATACGAAATGGGTTCCATACAACTTCGGGAATATGTAACTGAGCGAGAAATTTTACAATAATAGGGTCACTCCAGGGTTGAGTACCGAGTGAATCAAAATAGTACAGGCGCTGTCTATTTTTAAAATAGACAGCGATCCAGTGAATCCCTTCATTACCGATGATGTCTGTGTTCACAATAAGACTACCGCATTCTCGCGTACTTGGCAAACTCAATGTTTCATTCTTCGCAAACACGCCGATAAATTTGGAACGTGTGACTCGCTCCATTACTTTCTGAAGTGTATTAGCATCCATTTTAAAAGTCAGTGATAACGCTTCTAAATCTATCTACTTCTATTAGGGCTTGCGATTCGAGATATACTAGTACACTAATAGGAGCGTCTATAGGCTTGGCGAATTCCAGCCGCACTGAGATGTTACCGCTCTGCTGTGGTGTTAAATGGGTATTTACGCTAGCAGATAAGTCAGGTGTAATGTCAAACGGATAAAGGTTAAATTGATCAATGAATTCTTCCTGCGTTACCCCATTACCAAGCTCATCACAATCACCTGCAATATGGGTCAGATTACTATAGGCTCTGGCACAAAGAGGTAACACAGCATCTGATGAATAGTCCGTACCCATTGTTCCACCCAAAGCAGTGCCATTAACGTATAGAGTTATATTTTTAAGTCCGAAATTCTCGAATTTAAAGGCACTCTTTTTATATTTTCCATTCACCGAAGCGTGGTCCTGCATGCCGATTAATATCCTTTTAGGAAGATTTCCCAGGGCAATGTTTTCTATCTGCTTCGATGCCAACCCTGCAGGAACCGTATATAGTTTGATCTGCACTCTGTTAATAGGATATTTCACTGTAGCGTTTAGTAAATTTTTCTCAATTTCTAGTTGTTTTGGTGAACTTAATTTCACTCGCCGTACGCGGAGGTATGTGTCCATAATGTGAACCACAACGGACTTTGCGCCCTCTTCTTGATTCGCATCCAGATTTAAGCAGATCTCAGGACTCGTGCGGGTGAGCTTTATTTTCATATCCACCCCGTTCACAAGCAACTTCTCCTGGAAAGTGAAATCTGTGTGCAACCGTCCAAAACACTCGTATATTTTCTTTTTAGAATTTTTAAATTTGTCCTTTATACTATTTTCATCTTTAGTTTGATAATATCCCTCCGCACTTAAAAAGGTAGCCTTCGCTTCTTTGGAAAAGTTGAGGACATTTTCCAAATAGGCTCGTAGATGATAGTACCCCGTGCCTGCCGATATGTTGGTCTGATTTAAATATACGTCACACTGGTTGAATATGGCGTGCAGAAAGTTTGTTTCAGGGTATACAGCATATTTGTCATCGCAGGCCGTTCCATCAGAATGGGCTATACGTAGCTTAGCGTACATGTGCACACAGCTTGGATCAAAAAAGTAAGGACCTGAGCTGGGTATCACGAATTCTATAGGTGCACTCGGGGAACTAATTGTGTTTAAAGGGTTAATTGTAATAAATCACTGTGCTCAATAGAAACTTGGGTTGGCGGGAGCTCAAAAAAGGACAGCTCCGACTTACAGCATTGTGAACTACATGGGTGGATGAAGCGTGCCATGGCGAAATAGTGACTCCTCTCTCGACAAGTGGTAAACAAACTATGATTCATGAGATCAATATCCTTAGCTTATATCAGTCAAAAAAGTGGTCAACCATAGGTTTCATTCGCTTACAGCATTTCTTTTTTGACAGCCTTTTACGTTTAATACCACGTGACCCTTCTTCTTCCGGGGAGCCCTCCTCTTCCCGCCACCACGCATTTTTCTCTTTGCATCTTTGATGATTTCGTTCCGTGTACGCTTTAAATGTTTTTTTAGGGCTTCTTTAGGTTTAGCCCCGGCCAATATGTCTTCTGCAGTGTTAAGGCCTGATTGTAGCGCTTTCCTTCCAAGGTATCTGGCACCCCTCTTCAGCAAAGGAACAGCCGTACGTAGTATGGATGAAAAAATGGATCCAAGTCCACTACCGCGCTGGTATCGCATCCCTCGATAGACGGTGAAAGGCTTTCTATCCATTATAACTCAGTGCGTCGAAAGTGTAGCTTCACTGTTAAGCTCCCGTTACCGAATGGGAAGTTTTCGCCCTCAATCGTTCTTATATATATTGTGATATTGGTTATTAAATTAGTTGCGACATTCACATAATGGGGTCTGTCATATGTAATACTCAAACTCCTTCCTCTATGGTTGGGGATGTGAGCAATGCGCAGCAGGCGTGCCTGGGTATCCCCAACAAACTGGTGCTCCACTATATTACTGTAAATATAGCACATGTCTGGGGACCTTTCAGCCAATTTCTCCATCTTCAATTGATACATTAATCTGGACAAGTTATTGTGTCTCGTGAAATGTGTCTCTTTGGAAGGCTGCGCTATATCGGCCGTTGGTTAGAATTTTGAACTTTCTATGTTCTTTAAGACATCTGTTAGTCTTTGATTTTAGGATTAGTGTATGTGCAGGGTTGTTTACGATTTCATATACTAAATCATTCGTAAGGTTTGAGTTTCTTAAACTTACGTTTAAGCCTCTCACAACATCCTCGGCCGAACCATATTGACCCGGCCCTAGTCTTACTTCTGTACTGTAATACCGTGCAATCTTAGTCCAAGCGATGCGCATAGTTTCATCCATAGCTACCCCAGCTTTTTCACACTCGTCAATGTCTCTAAGAATCGTAAAAACGGTTTCTTCATGTTCAATATTTAAAAAGACGGTGTCCAGCTGAATTTCGCATATCCCCACCTCATACGAATCACGACCCAATTCAATGTGCCCATGGAGTTCTGTTACAAAGTTGGCTAGCGTGTTGTTAGGGTGTACAGACAGGGACGAGGAGGACGGGAGTGTGACGTAGAAATGGTTAGGAGCCATGTTGCATACTATTTAAGCTTCATTATTGCATCAGCTTTTATATAGGTGTTGAAGCTTTCTGGGTACCCTAGCCATTTCACCAGGTACATTTTTCTCCTTCCTGAACCTTTGCTTCCTAAAATTTTCTCAATTTTAAACACATTTTTTTCTAAATTAAACGCGACTTTCTGCAATTCCTCGCGGTAAAAGCCTCCTGAGATTTCTTCCCCATTCAAATCTTCAATGTAATACATCATTATCACACCTTTAGGTCTCACAGCCCTAACTTTAAAAATCTCGCGTGTCCATCCTTGCTCAAAACCCTTTGCGAATTTATTCCCCGAACGCGACAGCCTTACATAATCATTGATTTTGAAGCGCACAGAGTGTGGTGGTGGTGGTGGTGGTGGTGGTGGTCCATCTCTTCTCGGGAGCGTACCTCTTTCTAAAACTTCGTTAGGTGTTGCCCCAATCGTGCGATGGTGTGAGCGGTTGTAGGATGATGCCAATGGTTCCAGAATGTCTAGAAATCTGTATGTGTTTTTATGTGTAAAATAACGGTGCATGCGTTCCTTTATGGTGCGCTGAACTCTTTCAGCTAAAGAAGCCTTATGTATAGAATTGCTCGTGTAATAGCTGATATTAAACTCTGTCAACATATTCTGAAAAGCACGGCCTATAAACTCCTTCCCCATATCCGTACAAAAATAGCCAGGAACCCTGTTTTCTTTTAACATTAGCGTTTTGGTGGCTTTAGCAACTGTTTCAGGTGATTTATTTTTCAGAGGAACTAGCCACAGATATCTAGAGAATACGTCTATTATGAATAGAATGTAGCGGTAACCAAATAGAATCAATCGAGGAAGCCGTTGTCTTGGCTGTTTTAAACCTTTTTCTCACAGGCTTATGAAGCGTATAAGCGTCCTGCTCCCTCAAAAATCTTTCAACATCTTTTTTTCCTACTCCGTAAACGTGCAGTCTATCTACGCCGCCGTAAGAGGATGGGGCAGAAATGTCATAATAACGTTTAGTTAATACGTTAGCCATTTGCGTATTTTAGAGGCAGGTGGGTAGGGTTGGTTTAACCTCTTCTTTCTCCTCTTGAAAGGTGTTACCGCAGGGGGTGACGGCGTCTTCAATTGTGCCACAGACGTTGCGTGTTCCAAGTCTTTTAACCTGTTCAGATTACCTATCAACGTTTTAGGGACATTTATTTGTTGTAGTCTTGCTTTAATATGCTTCCATCCTGATGGTGATGGCCTATCCCACTTTCTCACCAGATCATGGACAATGTCTACGATATTCGATCCCTGTACCTTTGATCCTTCCACAATGATCTCCCCTGTATCGGTCCATTGTATGGCGGGATCCTCATTCAATAGATTATAAAGACTTAAGCCTTTACTCCTCAATGTAAGTGGGAGGGTATTTTTTAATACATGTTCGATATGTTGTGTGGCTAATCTTTTTGGTTGATCAGCTGTATCGTCGGGTACAGGTCCTATGTCGCCATCGGTGCTGTGCCTAATAACCACAGGAATCTCCGTAGGGCTCTTATAATTTTCGTACTCGTGAAGAAATTTCTGCAGAGCTTCTTGGTATAAGATTCTTTTCTCATCAGGTGTTTTTTCACTGTTTAATAGGGCTAACAATTCGCTTTCCATTCTTTTAAGTCTGCTTTTACGGGGATCTAGATCCGTGTCTCTTTGCAGTGAAGCGTACACCTCGTGGGGAATCACTACCACTTTCTTCATTATATTAATCTAGTCAGTAAAGGGCCCAAAACTGAAAATAAGATGGGGAGAAATGACCCTCCTGTTTGCACAATAACTCGTTTTTTCTTCGCTACAGTTTGACTTTTACGAGCGAGTGTACGTATTATGTTCTTGTAGCGGCGTAGGCGAGCCTTCTGATGGGTTTTCATTGATACATTGCAATTTATAACGTTAAGACAGATTTCACAGATGCATTTTAAAAAGTCGGCGTCAATATTTTAATAAACATCTGCTGCATTGCCCGGGGCAGTCGATGATAGATTTTTATTAATTCATGGTATTTCTTTAGTCTCTTTGTCATTCTGGAATATACACCGTTTCAGGCTCGTTTGGAAATATATTCGTTCGCAGAAGCACTCTAAACGTGTTTCGCGGATGAAGGTCGCAAAGCAAATATCCGTAACGCGCGCTTGTAGCTTCTTTATAAACTTCCAAAAACTCCTTACGCTGATTCGGGAACATTTGATTGGCTAATACCCCAATTTGTGATACATCTCTACGTTGCGCGAATAAGACTAGATATTGCGTATTTAACGACACATCGCGCATGTATCTATTTTTGAAAAATAGATTCTGATTGATGAAGAACACGCTTATGTTAAGATGGTGGGAGTATACTGTAAATGTCTCGGCAAACGTTTTATCCATCTCCAACATGAGATCGTCAATTACAATGATTGTATGTTCAGTTCCCTTTAGCGAATTAACGTCATATACACCTTTGTGGAACAAAATATCATCTTGGTACTCGTTGAACGCTGATTGATACGTCGAATAGCACCATATAACTTTATGCACAAATTTCGAGAACATCTCGCCCTTTTCTTTAATGATTTTAAGCATAAACACAGTTTTACCACATCCTGTAGGTCCAGATATAATACATGTGGATGGGCTCGTGAATCTGAATTTTTCTACAGAGTCCATTTCTAACACGTCACACTCCTAAGTGGGTCATTTACAAAATATTACAAATTTTGAGTGCTGATCCTTATATTTCTTCTCCCACAGAACCGACGATGAGGTAGAGCACCCTATCATTACGGATGACCTCGACGACAGTGTGATCTCCTCCCCTGAACCAGCGATACAGGTTGCACGTCCAAAGCGGAGGTATGAGAACCCCACATCAGGTATAAAGCGGCCGAAATACGTACCTGTTGCAGCAGATCCCCAACCCTCAACCGCAACAACCTCCCCAGCAGCCAGCACCTCCCCCTTATTCGCCCCCCCCGTTCTGTTAATTCTACAATAATAGATCCCCAACCCTCTCTACGCCACAGGGCCCCCATCAGCAGCAGCCCCTAATATATCCACTAATTCATCCGCCCCCCGTTCTGTTGAGGATGTTATTACGTTCGGTTAGTGCGAATCCGCAGCCCCCCCCCCGCCTTGACTAGAAATCGGTATAGAGTTAGGGTCGACCCTAGAGCCCTGTATAGCAATGGAATTGAGCGCGGATACGCAGGGTAGTACAGCGTAATTATAGAGTTTGCTCTTCAGAATCGCGACGAGCGTGAGGTCAGGACGAGTCTGTCCTTTGGGTTCGGGTCAGATGACCGGTGATGTAGACGATTATTGGGTGATAGTACCGTTCAGGCGTTTGGCTGCTGAAGATGTAGAATATATATTAGGGCGTATAATGCAGGCCGTCCAAAGTAGTATAGCCTTCAATATGGACAACTTCACGGTAAATATTGACCATGTATACCGGTGCGGGTCATAGTGCCATACCTACACTCTTAACTCAATCTCCAACTATTACCGAAGGCATATAAACGTCGATCGTGGTTGCGGCTTTATAGCAGTACTCTTAGCACGTATGTTTACTGTACAAAATACACGGACTCAAAAAATTTGGCTGCCTACGATCGTGAGCGTGCCCGTAAACTAGCTGTAGACTGTGAACTTGAATTTGACTGTAATATGGGTCCTGAAGAGCTGAGAAAGGTAGAACAGGAAATGAAATGTGCGCATAGTTGGTATTTGGTTTGGATGATCGCCACCGGACTGTGTATGTTTTTAAAAGCTTGTGTGAGAGATCGTACAAGACCCTACTTATTTTAGGATTGTCAGGGACAACGTATCTCCCATCGTAATATAAGGGGGCTTTACGCGAGTTATGACAAAAGTCGAAAATATGGGAGACATCATGATTTGTGTAAGGGGGCCTCGAGTTTGCGGCTGATATAGTGAGACATTGTAAAGAATGTCACATGTATGTGAGCAGTGTAAAAGCACCAAATGTGAAAGCCGTGTAGTGAGAAGAGAGACTGTGATGTGTGTAGACGCACATTTTTTCAATAATAGCTGCTTTGATCTCCATAAATCAATGGTACGTGCAGGAAATGAGAATCTGTGAATGTGGTATGTTTCACACAATGGATAATTGGGGAAAAATTTAAGCACAAGTGCGACGTAATCACTGTCCTACATGCCAGGAGGAATATAAGGCGGATGGAGTAAAGATGTGTGTTATATGAAAGATGCTAAGCCTAAAAATAACCCCTGTATAACTGTGTACTACGATATAGAAACATATACGAACGCTGAAACCAAAGAGGTAATTCCACATTTACTTGTGAGCAGACCATCTGTGATGTGTATGGGTATCGAATGTGACGAGTGCCCCAATGCGGTAAACGGACAAACATTTTTAAAACGAATGTCAGCGATAGTCCTGTGAAAACTATTTGTGTCCTATATTGTCAAGTTAGCGACAAGTTCAAAAAAATGACTGTGTATATTCTCGCCATAACGGGGCAAAGTTTGACACGCAGTTCCTTTATAAGGAGTTGCTTGAACACGAATCCTCTGAGATATTTACAGGTGATCCATTGAAAGAGGCAAAAAATAATACAGATGCAGATAAGAGGCAATGTACAATTTAAAGATACTTTATTATTCACACCTTGTAAATTAGCAAAGCTACCCAAGGTGATGGGAGTAGCAGCTGAAGTTTCCAAAGGATACTTCCCATACACTTTCCTCACCAGCGAGACTTTAAACTACGTAGGCCCACCGCCCCCCAAACATTATTTTGACTGTATGGATGAAGACTTTGATCGATACTACGACAGTTTTAATGAAGTAACCCTTATAATATAGCTGATGAATGTGAGCGTTATTGCGTGAATGATGTGCGCGTGCTTAGAGTATGTTTCCAGGCCTTTAGAAGTATGTACATAGCCGTTTCAAATGCGATCCACTGCAAGTCGCAACCACCATCGCATCATTATGTTTTACGGTGTTCAAGAATAACTTCATGCCTAAAGACACCTTAGCCATTATTCACCGAAACAACCCCCGCAGTTACGGACACAAGGCTATTACTGGCTCATACACCTGCAGCAACAAACAGGTGTATACATAAAGCACGCCCGCAACACGGGGTGAAGTACCCATTAAGATTAATGGACGTGTTTTTTGGGTTGATGGGTTAAGTGAAACCGTGTCACTGGTGTGAAGACTGTGTATTCCTTTAATGGATGCTGGTGGCATGGAGCCCCAGCCCTGAGTGCGGTATCGTCGGAGATATCAACGGTAGGTCCTGCCGACTGTCTTGAAGGGACCCGCACCCGATCAACTTATAGGATCACAGTTCACTCACAAAGTCTTGTGGAGCATGAATATGATGCATGATGGAGACAGACGTTGTATACCGGAGGAATAAAAGCGATCAGCGTTCAATGGTGCTGGATCCTCTCAAATGTGGTGATAGCTTGTTTGGAGGACGTACAAATCCTTTCAGACGTATACTTCCCACCTACGGAGGGCGTGAAGCTCCATTACTACGATTTCTGTTCTTTATACCCATACGTGATGAAGAGCAATCCGTACCCCGTGGGCCGCTCCTGAGAAACTGGTGGGACCTAGCCTACCCTCCATCAATGAATTTTCAAAAAATTTGAATGATCATTACTTTGGGCTCTCTTTCGTAGACGTACTCCCCCCACGCAATTTATGGATGCCTATCTTACCTGTCGTTATCGATGACAAGCTCATGTTTCCCCTGTGCGTGAAGTGCGCGGAAGAGGATAACGGCGAATGTAACCATATACCCACCAGCGTAAGATCAGAGGCGTATATACAAGTCCTGAGCTGACCCTAGCCGTACGCCATGGTTATAGAATACTGAAGATACACGAGTGTGGAGGTTTCAGAAGCTCCCCAACCTTTTCACACCATATATAAACGCCTTTTTGAAGGATAAGGTTGAAGCATCAGGGTATCCGCGAGGAGTTGATACCGAAGATGAAAAGTCTGCCTATATTCAACGTTACCGCGACCGCGAAGGTATACAACTTGATCGTGTCCAAATTGTAAAGAATCCTGGCAAGCGCTTTAGTGCAAAGTTGTGTCTAACAGTCTATGGGGAAAATTTGCGCAGAATACCGGCAGAGGGAACATTCATTTGGCACAAAGTTATAGCGATGTCTGGGATTATGCCAATGCCCCCGATAAAGAGGTCATGGAGATCGTGAATGTAGGTAATACTTACGTAATAAAGTACAACAACACCTGAATTTGCCACAGATACCTCAAGGGTTACAAACATACCTGTGGCGAGCTTCACAACAGCCTACGCCCGTAATAAAACTTTGGGGTCTATTGCATTCTCTTGGGCGGAGAGTATTGTATGCCGATACAGATAGCGTGATATTCACAGAGAGGGAGGGTGATTACATGCCCGCTATTGGGGAGTTCCTCGGCGAGCTCACTGATGAGATCAAGGATGAGTATGGGGACGACGCATACGCCGACTCTTTTATTCAACAGGTCCTAAGACTTATGGGGTACGGATCAGGGTAGGGATGAAATGAAATATATCGTGAAGGCAAAGGGTATTACGCTCAACCATGCGAATCGGGAGGTTGTAACTTTGAGTCGTTGAAGGATCTAGTATGTTGGAACCTCACCAACTAATTGTAGGCACCCACAATTTTCGGGCGCAGAAGCTGGGGGGCGTGAAGGAACTTAGGGGTACGATGGTGTGCCGTAACACCTATAGGAAACGTTACCAGTTACCTGGCACCTATGATACCGTACCCTTTGGATACCAATGATGCTTCTAACTCACACGTCTTGTATATAATCGTATCTATTTGTAAATATATATGTATATATAACTTGAATATCTCGAATCGTATTTGTAAATATATGAATATCTCAATAAATCAAATAGCGTTTCACTTTCTCCTTTGGTGTGTGTGTGTTGTGTGTGTGTAGGTGAAAGTTCTAAGCTCCGCCCACTGCGTGAGTCATGCTACTATCTGGAGTCCCTGCGTGGTCAGTCGACCGCAGTAAGCCCGAGAGATCAGACGTGTATTCAGATCAGACGTATATTGAAATGGCTACCTTTAATATCGCTTGCACAACGTTTATGAAATGGTATTCAGTAAAGTGTGAGGATGTGGTGGATACCGAAAAACTTCCTATTCCCCCTCCTATGCCTCTTTTAAAACCACATTGGATTGTGCGAAGTTCCAAGATGTACAAATACTCTACGGATGTTCTGGTGAGACTGTTGAAGCTTTCGTGCACAGACGATGTGCGAAGTATACTGCAGGGCTAAACTTTATAAAGTCTCACATACACCGTGAAGTAAAAGAAAAACGCGTGCAGAAGAGAAGCAGCAGGTATGGATAATGAGCCTTGTGGATGGGTGGTGTGACAAGCGGTATTACGTCATGCTACACCATGTCGATTACTCATACCTACGTCTGAAAATGTGAATCTCGTGATCATGGACAATCTTAGGTGTTTTATCACTATTAACGTATATCATGATGAGGTTCATAGTGAGGTTGTGGCTAGTGCCATGCGTGAGTTTTTAACAGATTTTAGAGACGAGCATCGTTGATGGGTAGAAAGGAAAAATATGAGCATATGTTCTCTCAAATAGTGCGCCGGAGTGTGGAGATGATTAGCCTAGTTCTTATCCAAAGTGCGTAGGCTGGTAGGACGAAACGGAAAAACAAATATGTGCAACAATTCGAGTCGTACGAACATGCCCATTCACGTATCATCGAGTCAGCCGCCCGTCGAACCGTTCCTGCCTGGCCTCACACGGCTCATAGTTATCTCAGAGCTTGAGCCGAGTAGACGTGCGCTCCTCGAATACGATGGAAACTTCCTTTGAGCAGCATCTCAACGCCTCGTACGATGTGTCCGTGATGAAATCGTTGCGCGTTCAGGCGTAATTCCGGTACCATTAGCTATGTACTGGAAACGGAATGTAGACCGACAAACAAACGGGTTTATTTAAGTATCGAGGAGATGAATAGAATCTTCGTGATAGTTGATAAGTGGTGTGAAGATCGTTATAAAATACCTGCTAACGTAGGTACAAGAAGAGAGCAGATTAGTGACGCGCCTCATACGCCGTTGTATGTACGTTGTGTATAAATAACGATCGGCCGCCTGCATTGATATAAGGCTGATGTGAAGAATGCTTCTGATAATAACGCTCTTATTCCTACGCGAAACCGTTTCATCCTCGACAGAATGTTTGAAATCGTCGGATTCCGTAAACTGAAACCTATATTAGACGCGCGTGTTACGGATATGTTTATTTTGATACAGTACTTGAATACGCATACACCGCTCTGCTCGATGGGTTTACCGAGTGTAGGACTGGTGAGAATGGTCTAGTGCTGGATGTTTATTTAAAAAGTTTAGACTCTTTGAAATACCATGAACTTTGGTACAAAGCAATTGATCGGTACAAGGCTGAGCTCACCTACACCGTTCACCTGAAGAACTATTTCTTTATATAACGCGCAGTGCCGTAACGATTTAGAAGATTATTTCAATTGCCGCTATGTTGAGTGAAGAGTTCACGATTGAAAAGCTCGAGTCGGTAGAAATAAACCCTCGATTGGAAAAGCATTCTTATAAACTTGGTTTAATAATGTAGCTAACGATGAACTCTTTGTGCGTGCTTTTGATTGTATTCTAGACGTATTTAAAGATGACTTGCCAACGGTTGTAAAGTGGGGACAAAAATAGTACTGAACGATATGAAAAGCCATTCATATCGAATACAGGTTTCCCTATACTTTAAGCGGTGAAATATTATTAAGCCGCATAGACTGCGTAATGCAGAGCAATAATGATGTAATTGTAAACTCGATTAAGACCGATTTTAGTATTTTGAAAAAAAAGTGAATTGTATATATATTTTGATTATACGCATATTTCTATTGATTTGTGTTTATATATATATATATATATATATATATATATATATATATATTTTGCTTGATATTTCTCCTGTACTGTTATGTACATATTGAAGTGTATATGAATTATATTTTTTATTTAATCACCATATTTGTGTGTGTGTATATTTCTGTTATGTACATATTGATGAAATGTATATTTTATTTATATATAATTATGTGTATATTTGTTATACGCATATTCCTCAAATGTTATATGAAATGTATATTTTATTTATATATTATATATATATATATATATATATTATATATATATATATATCCATAATTGTGTGTATATATTTCTGTTATACGCATATTCCTCAAATGTATATTTATTTTCTATATATTTTATAATAAAAGAATGATGCAATGTTTGTTTATTGTTATGCCTTCTACTACCGGTATTCTGTATACAACAGGTATCTGGCAATATTTAAGCCTTCTAAGCCAATTGGCTGATTAGGAGTCTATAATAGTGTATACAATGGAATACATGGCGCTATCTGGCAACTCAGCCAACTGGCTGATTAGGCGTATATAATAAAATATGTATGCAATAATAAAAAGAGGTATCTGACAACCAGCCAACTGGCTGATTAGGAGTCTATAATAGTGTATACAATGGAATACATGGCGCTATCTGGCAACTCAGCCAACTGGCTGATTAGGCGTATATAATAATAATAATGTATACAATAATAAAAAGAGGTATCTGACAACCAGCCAACTGGCTGATTAGGATAATAATGTATACAATGGTATCTGGCAACTCAGCCAACTGGCTGATTAGGATAATAATGTATACAATGGAATACATGGCGCTATCTGGCAACTCAAGCCATTTACGCCAACTGGCTGATTAGGCGTATATAATAATAATGTATGCAATAATAAAAAGAGGTATCTGACAACCAGCCAACTGGCTGATTAGGATAATAATGTATACAATGGAATACATGGCGGTATCTGGCAACTCAGCCAACTGGCTGATTAGGAGCCTATAAAACAACGCCAGCCCGGCTGGAAGTCTCAGTGTGCACTTGGCTCCTGCCAGGTGAACACCTCTCCTCCTTTCTCTCCTCCTCCTTCTTTCTCTTGGGGGATAACGCCGCCTCCAAGTTTTCCCCCCACCCCCCCTTTCTCCCCCACCCCCCTTTGCAACATCCCCCACCCCCCCTTTGCAACATTACATAATAACCTGCAACATTCCTGCACTCTCCCCTTTTGCGGCTACTACTCGCGGCGACCAACATGAATTTGTGGAGACGTTGTTGAGAGGGATATTCACGGTTAAACAAGTACCATGCAAGATACTTTGAATAGGATTGGGTTTTGTTGCCAGACCGTAATATCCAGCTCTTCACGTCTTTCCAACAACGCTCAATATTTTGAATGTGAATGGTGTCTTCCACGAACCGCTGTGAATGGTTGACTGTCCGGTGAATGTAGCCTAGATTTCCAAGTTGAGAATACGCACGCCACTCGTCGGAATAGATTGTAGTCCCAGGCCTAATATGTTGCTGGATCAGGCGAACAAGAGTTGTTGCGTCTCTCTGAGGAACCGCAAACAACAGTAGTTTTTGCACCGGCTTCTTTCTTATAAATATCTTGTATTAATTGATAGTAATCCAAATCACAACCTTCGCAAATCATAATGAAAACGAGACTGAGAAAATGAGTATGCATTATCAGAGATTCAAAATGTACGTCTCTGATTGGTCGGATAAGGTCACGTGAAACAAAAACCAGTTTTAATTGGTTGTTTTGACCTATGTTTCCTAATTTTGCCACGAGATGTCTCCCCATAAAACTGGAGAGGGCGACGTTCGTTAAAATTTTAACAGCGTTAAGAGCTAAATGCTCGGTCAATGGCCTATAATGGCTGCTTTTTACGTCTAAATTTTTTTTTTTTCCATAAAAAATAATTATTACATTTCCTTGATTTTTATCAGTTTCCCTGAGGTTTCAAGGTGTCCTGAATACGAATTTATGTTGAATTGTCATAGAATGTCTCCTTCTATCGAAAACGAACAATGCATTAAAACGAATATTAACCGAATCTGCCTCTTCTCTTATTCTAGTCTGTTTCTATTTAATTTCTAAACTTAGGGACAGAACCCCCCCGAGTATTATTATCATTATCAATTAGTAGAAGAAGAAGAAGATATCGCAGTCACCCTTTTACCATTTTCTCTCACGAAAATATATTTGTCTGTTCTTACGTTTTCTTTCAAAAGTAATCCTTAATTGGTATAACTTAAATATTATCAAATTTAATAAAGGATTTTCTTTGGCAAAAAAAATAAAAATTTCTAGTATTCGAACACGGGCACTCTGTCTCGGAGACACGGGCTTTTACGATTCAGGTACATGAAAAAATTTAATAACCACCAGGCGACATTTGATCACCAGAAGGAAACGCCCAACGTTTACGTTAATAACACCACCCCCCCTTGTTGTTGAGCCAGTGGACAACATTTAACTGAAATCTATTTGACAAACACGAGGGCACCACCAGATGGAAATATAAACACATAAACCTCGGGTGATAAAATGTCGCCAAATTATCATTACATTTTTATCTTCTTGTAGCCGAATGGTCAACGGCCATATCTACGAGTCAGAGGGTTCGGGTTCGAGTCCTGGTGAGGGGTAAGTTTTGCAGGTGCTGGTTAGTATGCGGTCTACCATCTGAGTTCTGGTTAAGTGTGCGGTCTACCATCTGAGTTTTGACAGAATATAAACTAACGAAAACATCACGACTTAACCTAACCAATTATCAAGGGCGTACAGTTGATCTATTAGTAAATAGTAAATACTATTCCAGAAACAAACAATGTTATAATTAATAATAGATCAACTGTACGCCCTTGATAATTAATTGGTTAGGTTAAGTCGTGATATTTTCGTTAGTTTATATTCTGTCAAAACTCAGATGGTAGACCGCATACTTAACCAGCACCAAATAAACTAAGATATATTAAAGTTTATCGTAGCCTTCACGGTTGCCTTTTTGGTAGGTTGGTTGGTCGCAGCTTAATTGTGGTAGACTGCTCGAAGCTAGGTAGACCGCACACTTAACCAGCACCGTTTTGCATATATATATGCCATGTTGTCCACTGGCTCGACTACAAGGGGGTATGGAAAACTGATGAGTGGGTAGTTGGGAGGTAACGAAAATGGTTCACCGAGTAGGTAGGTAGTTAATCTAACAATTATTAAATTCCTTTTATGTCAATAACTGGGTGAATGAAACCAATTGGTTGCTCACCAGAGTTATTCTCCACACTAGTATTTACATACTGTGTGACAAGAGCGTGCTCGGTAATAGATATACATTACCGATCAACCAACCGAAAAAAAACCAAGAGGACGCTGGTGGAAAAAGCCCCGCTAAAAGGAGAACAAAGGAGAACGAAAACGAGGAACGGGGCGATAAGACGGAACGAGGGAAGGGAGAAGAACAGACAAGAAAATAAGATCCCCACCAGCAAGTACGCTCTTAATAAACAAACAAGACGGAAAAGGGACTCTCTAATAACTAGCAGTAAGTGACTAATTGTTTTTAGCCCAGCTAGATCTTCTAACTTCTAACTTAGAAGACTCATTAAATTAAGCTGGGTCAGACAACTTAGGCCTACATTGTGGCCTAAGACCAGCATCAACTCATAGCTTAACAAAGGTGAAGGTAGATTGCCCTAACCTAGTTTGGTGAGGAATCCTACTGTGGACCTCAATTTATCTGCCCGCTCTGGACCATTTCCGGAATCTCTAGGCTGACCCCTACAGGGCTAGACTTAATCTACTCTATAGTTAGACTGGAAATATAAGGGGTGGGTTAATTGTGGACCAATTCATACAGAGCATTTTTCACAGGGGTGTTATTAAAGTAAAAATATACCTCTGGACGAGTAAACGTTGGGCGTTTCCTTCTGGTGATCAAATGTCGCCTGGTGGTTATTAAATTTTATCATGTCGTACCTGAATCGTAAACGCTCGTGTCTCCGAGAGAGAGTGCCCTTGTTCGAATATTAGAATTTTTTATTTTGCCAAAGAAAATCCTTTATTAAATTTGATAATATTGAAGTTATACCAATTAAGGATTACTTTTGAAAGAAAACGTAAGAACAGACAAATATATTTTCGTGAGAGAAAATGGTAAAAGGGTGACTGCGATATTTTCTTCTTCTTCTTCTTCTTCTTCTTCTTCTTCTTCTTTTTCATATTATTATTACTATATTATTATTATTATTATTATTGATAATGATAATAATGATGATAATAATGGAGACAGATCTCATAAAATAAAACGAGGTACTTTTCCGTTACCCCCCCCCACACACACACAATTTCTTCTTTCCTGGTTAGGTCAACTATATATATATATATATATATATATATATATATATAGATATATATATATATATATATATATATATAAGCCCGCAGGAAAAGGAAACAAAGCTTCTAAATACTTTCGTTTATTTTAACACCTTTTCAAGTAATAAAATAAAGGAAGTCCTTCTATACAGAGACAAGTCGTTGGAGGAAAAATAAGAAGTGCAATGTAAAGTAATGATGGGGTTGTTTAGTTTCCTTTGCAACATCTAAGGTCAAATGAGAGGGGACCTACAGTTTTACGTGGGATTCGAAGCACGGATCGCTACATAATCTGAACGCAGAGGACGGTCTCCTGTCCAACTAATATCCAGAATCCAATGTTTCTTAATTTCGCTGTTCGACAGGAAGCAGTGTTACGACACTGGCCATGACGTAGCCTCTCCCTCTCATGAAAAGAACTATTTTAACTCAAATTAACTTGAGGCTTATGAAGTGTTATCATGAATTCGTCATATGTGCTCATTCTAGGACTCTTATTATAGTTATTAATGCAATTTATGTAAATCCATTGTAATATGTTTCTCTCTATGATGTCTGTATGTTTAACAAAAACATTTTGCATTCTCCTACCTCATATTATGGTCATTATTATTATTATTATTATTATTATTATTATATTTATAATTAAACAGCATTTGATGTATTAAAGTTTCTGCAGACATATTTTCGTCGTTTGACTTTCGCCTCCAAATTTATATTTTTCTGTCCAATGTACACCAAATTGTAATATTTACAACATATTGCATAAACAAATCCACATGAATCACTTGAACTATTTTCTGTTAACCCTTAAACCTTACCCAGGGTACGGGTGTACCCCAGTACTCCGATATTGCTATCGTAACTTTTATAATGGTTAGTTAGGGTTAGCGTGATTTTATTGTATTTTTGTAGTGAATATTAATACTAGTTTGTCTTAACAACTCAGGAATATGTTTAAAATTTGTATGGTTGGTCAAAATAATTAAGTTTATTTCCACAACTAAAATTCCTGTTATTATCATCACGAATCTCAAAAAGAAAAACCTTTAGTTAGGCAAATACTATAATGATTGACTCGTAACCCAAGACAACACTGTAATTATTATAATGGATAAAGTTAATTATATGAAAAAGTTATTGAGACTTACAATAATTCTTGAAGGAAATGCTTTAAAACAAGTTAACAAGAATTTTCAACAATAGATATTTTGAAAATAATTCACAAATATTAACCCGTCATTTCCTCATTCAGATTATTTAGTTAAAACAAAGAAACGGACTGTGAAACCTTTTGTATAATTTCCGTGAAATGGTTTCATATAAGTTATCCGAATGGTTGGTCGAAATTATTGACACATTGGTTGGTACTTTCCTTAAAATTCTCATTGCATGGCCATCGTTAGCAGATTAAATTTACTAATGGCCCTAACTTTGAATTAGTCAGTTTTGGTGTATTTCCACATTTTGCTGGAGTTCTAGCAAGAATTTTCTTTTGTTAACTTAAGTAATATTTGGTATATCGATATATAGATGACAGTTTGTCTTTGAATATTTTTCTATCAACAATTTTTTTTCTGTGAAGCAGGAAATTAATAATGGCGCATCCTTCTACAGGGTTACCCATAAGTCCCAATCGGTTATAATTAAAGCGAAAATACAAAAAATCAAACAAAGTAAAAATTTATAATAAGATTATAAATATTTATTGATTCTTCAAAGTGCAAAATATAACCACCTCGACAAATATTCTTTCCTCTTTCTTAAAATCCGCTAGATGGATTTTCGGTTTAATTATAACCGATCGGGACTTATGAGCCACCTTGTAGACTTAAAAAGAATCGTAGCTACACAAATTAATTTAAATTTAGTATCCTGTAACCCGACTAAAAAAATTCCTTTCTAATTCTTTACTCACAACATCCCCTTGCAATTAAATGCAGTTAGATTGTAATAATATTGTTTGGGCAGAAAATTATTAGCCAATTTCCTTCTTGAGAAGTTGTTTGCGTAAAACTCAAAAACGATTATTGGAACTTTAATCGGAGAAACTATTACAATGAAATTGCCTTATCATATAGATTTAAAAAGTATTCCCTCATCTTTGACTATACATACAGTATATTTCACTATATATATTCTCTCTTGAAGATGTATTCCCTTGCGCGCACGATTATATATAGTCTTCCGCGTCTTCCTCTATCTCTTGACTTTAATCCCAATGATTTCTTATGGGAATATTTAAAGAACATAGCAATCAGAATAAAAACCAGGACATTGAAAGCTCTAAAAGTCGTGGTAGTAAATTACACTGTCTGGATTTGTTACGTAAGTTTGCAAAGAAAAGAACACTTTGATCATGTTTTTTTGTTAAAAAATCACACACACACACACACACACACATATATATATATACAGTATAACTTCATTATAAGCAACTTCAATATAAGCAAATTATTCAGTATAAGCAAGAAATTTCCCGATCCCAAAGAAATTTACTAAGTAAAAATTCGATATAAGCAAACATCCCATATAAGCAAGTGTGCGTAGATAAAAAAATTCGGAAAAATTCACATGCGTGCGACACACGTGTGCATAAGCAATTATAAGTTTCAGATTCAGCCACTAGATGGCGTTTGAACACAACAGTTAGTTTTGCTTTGAATAAGTTTACTGCAGTGTCCCGTTTGAGTTGTGTCGCTACACATCGTTAATTTATTTTCAGATTCTAGGTTAGAATTTAGCCTCTCTGGATCAGTTTTGTGTACTCAATCATCGTTCGTTAGATATTATTAATGGCTTCTAAACGGAACAATTTTTCTCTAGAGTTTAAACTTGATGTCATCAAGGCTGTAAACAATGGTGAAAAGAGAGCCTACGTGGCTCAAAAATTTAAAATTAACCAGTGCCTTATAACCCGATGGATGAAGAATGAGGACGAGTTAAACCAGTTTCGAATACAAAATGGAAATTTGCTTCGTAAGAGGAAGAGAGAAGGTGTTCTACCAGATTTGGAGCACGAGCTTTATGAGTGGTTTGTTGTCATGAGAGAGAAGAAAGATGAAATTTCCTGAGCAATTTTGATCGAGAAAGCTAAGTCACTAGCAGAAGAACTTTATTGGGGTTTTGATGACATCGCTTTTTCTCAAGGCTGGCTTCAAAAATTTCAAAAAGATTCAACATTGTTTTCAAGCGTGAACACGGAGAAAAAGCGGATGCCGATTCTAGTGCCGCAAACGATTGGCAGAAAAATGTTTTACCTGAACTCTTAGAACGCTATTCAAAGGATTCAATTTTTAACGCCGATGAAACGGGCTTGTATTACAGAGCTACCCCAGATGGCACATTAGCCAAAAAGGGTGAAGAAGTCAGTGGTGGTAAGAAGAAAAAGGAAAGATTAACTGTTCTGGTAGCTACGAACATGACAGGAACTGAAAAATTACCCTGCTAGTGATCGGAAAAAGTAAAAATCCCAGATGTTTTAAAAACAAGAATAGCAGTCTTCCCGTTCAATACGAGGCAAATTCGAATGCCTGGATGACAAAGATTTTATTCACTGATTGGCTGATGAAATTGGATGAGAAAATGAGACGCAACAAAAGAAAAATTTTGCTGTTGCTCGATCAATGTCCCGCACACCCAAAAGTGAATGTGATAACAAACGTAGAAATCCTGTACCTACCAGCTAATACGACATCTCTAATCCAGCCGATGGATGCTGGAATCATTCGTTGCCTCAAAGCGCACTATCGCAAAAAGTTGATGAAAGAGCTAGTGGCACGACTGGATTCTAGGCAAGATGATACTATGGAAAGTGGAGTAAAGTCCGTGACAGTTTTAGATGCCCTTTTTATGCTTAAAGGTGCTTGGGCTAATGTAGCCCCAACCAGCATTAAAAACTGCTTCAAAAAATGTTTTCCTACTCTCCAAACTGCAATAAGTCATGAATGTGAAGTTGAAACTGTTGAGGAGGTTATCACCAGTTTGAATGAAGATTTTATTCAATGTGATAGAAACTTAGAATGTTTCTCAGAAGGTTCTGAAATCTCTGAAAACGAAGAACACGATCATGAAGTTGAAGAGACTCGTACGACAACCCCATTACAAGCCTTCAACACGTTAGATGAAATAAAAAAAGTTTTAGAAACCAATGATCTAAGCACTCTGGAATTAAAAGAAACCCAGAAAGAACTCCAAAATTTTATCATTCACAAAACTGCTAAAAAACAAACCACTATTCGTGATTATTTTAATTAACATAGGTGCTAACAATTTATGTACTGTACTTGTATAATTCTATACCCATGTACTGTATTTCTTATTGTGATATGTTCTAATTTTCATGAAATTTTTAAATAAATGTTCTAATTTTAATGTCATTTTTAAATAAATTGTACAATTTTATACATTTGTGTTTTTTACTTTTATTACATTCATACAGTTAGTAGGTTTTTTTATCTTTCAATAACCTGTTGTACTATATGGCGTACGTGCAGACATTCTCGACGTATTCTGTATAAGCAAATTATCCCCTATAAGCAAATTTTTTCTTGGTCCCAAAAACTTGCTTATATCGAAGTTCGACTGTATAATATATATATATATATAGAGAGAGAGAGAGAGAGAGAGAGAGAGAGAGCTTCACTAACCGAAAGCTGGGGTTAATACGGAGACGAGCCTGAAGTAAAATGTGCAATTAAATCTTGCATTTGAAAGGAAATTTTTTGGTTTTCCGGATGATGTAGCGGTAAGAGACGTGCTTGGGACGTGACCCACTCTCGTGGGGACGAAATTTGCTCTTTGTTGCAGATTTAACTTCAGTCTCGTTTCGTAATAACACCACCCTACAGTTATTACAGCTCTCTCTCTCTCTCTCTCTCTCTCTTCTCTCTCACACACACACACACACACACACACACACACACACACGCATTCGATTGTGAAATTTTATCCATATATACGAATCAGAATAAACAAGAGTAACAGATATGTGAACATAAACTGAGATTTGAAAAGGATTAAGATCACTTGATCGGTTTTAAATCATTTAAACTATTCCAATTAATTCTGCGAATACAAATATGCATCGAAATGAACAAAGCATTAACAAGGATTTTCAAATGTATATGCGCATTTATGTAAGTAGAAGTGGAAGAAGATGTTGAGGAGAGAAAGGAAGAAGAAAGCGGAAGAAAAAGAACGCCTCTCTTCTATACTACTGTTTCGAGTATACAGGGTGTCTCCAAAGTCACTATCTATTTGAAAAATAATGGGAATTACGAAAAACTGGTTTAAGACATGAAAAATATATTTATTTCAAAGTAAGTGCCACAAAGAATTAGTGCTATTTATTTATCTGTCTCCACATGGCGACCATCAGTGTCTCTACAGAGCTCAAAGCGATAAGTTGTTTCCCGGAACACACTTTCCAGCATTTGAGGTGTTATTTTCTGAACTGCATCGGTAATACGATTTCGAAGTTCGGCTACATCACTAATTCTTCTACCAGTGTACACCTTAGACTTAATGAAACCCCAGGCGAAAAAATCTAATGGTGTTAAATCGGGTGAACGTGCTGCCCATGGTTGTGTTCCTCCACGACCAATCCAGCGACCGGGGAAGCGTCTGTCAAGATAATCACGTACAATTATTGCATAATGGCACGGTGCTCCATCCTGCTGAAAAACTACTGTGTCAAGAATGCCATCTGTAAGAAGTTGAGGTTCGAGGAATTGTTCAAGCATGTCAAGATAAATTTATAAATTACACAAAATTCGAAATAAACCAATTAACTTTTTTTAAATACACAAATTTGCACCAGAAGTACATATCTTTATGCCAGCATAGCATTTTAAAAAAAACCATCTAATGTCACCGAAATAGATAGTGACTTTTGAGACACCCTGTATTTGTGTGTGAAAGCTTTACACGCGCTGATAAGTGTAGGCATAGTATGAGAGGTTTTGTTTTTTTATTTTCAGCTACTCTCTCTCTCTCCTAATTTCTTTCCTATTTGGGCTAGACAACAGTTGATCTTCGAGTCTGTTAGCCTGTAACCTCTGTTTATTTGTTCTTTCTTATTTCGAGATGTTTACCTGTTTAACCTGAATATTTTAAAATGTATTCACTGCAGCTTATAGAAAGAACGCTTCGTAATAAATTATCTGAACTATTTCTTTATATCATTATAATAATAATAATAATAATAATAATAATAATTATTATTATTATTATAATTAAAAACTACGGAAATATTAATGATCTTTAGTATTACAGGAATATTTATAATAATAATAAAATGCGAACTCACTTTAATTTTAACATTAAATTTTTCATCAGTAATTTCTTATGTACGAGTATTAAATAATTTGTTTCCTGCTGCGAGTATTCAACTTCCTGACAAGGATTCAGGATAATAACTTTTCATCAACTGAGAGGATGACTAACTGATTTTACAATACAGGGTGTACATAAAGTCAGGATCTATTTTTGTGAAATAATTATTTTTTTCTATTTTTCTTTTCAGAAGCCCTTAGAATGAATACAGAAGAGCGTGTGGCAATAGTAATTTGGCGAATCGAGGGAAAGAAATACAATGACATCAGAGAAAAGTTTAGAAGGAGATTTCATAAGCCGGGGCCAATAGACAAGACAATACGAAAATTGGTGAACAAATTTAAACGAACGGGATCTGTAAATGATGAAGCAAGATCAGGACGACCGTGTATGTCAGATCTTACCGTGAATGCAGTACGCGGAATTATCACTGAGGAGCCACGTACGTCCGTTCGTGCTGCATCACACAGACTTGGCCTCCCGACGTCATCTGTGCACAAAATTCTGAAAGTTAATTTGCAGAAGAAAAGCTATCATTTGCAGGTTTTACATGATTTACATGAGGAAGATTTCCCTCGACGAAGTGCTGTGTGTGCTAATCTCTTAGAACAAATCTGGAGTGATAATTAATGGACAACATTCTCTTTAGTGATGAAGCCACTTTCCATACGTGTGGAAAAATAAATCGCCATAACTGTCGAATTTGGGCAGATGAAAGACCGAATGATTTCGTCCAAAATTGGGAAAGAGACTCACCTAAAGTTAATGTCTGGATGGCTTTAACAAAATCTAAGGTTTATGGTCCTTTTTTCTTTGCTGAAGCTACAGTTACGGGGCTTATTTATCTGGACATGTTGCAGCAATTCCTTGAACCTCAGCTGATTGGGGATAGGATTGTTAGTACCGTCGTCTATCAACATGATGGTGCTCCTTGTCACTATGCTAAAATTGTTCAGGATTATCTAAATGGATGTTTTCCAAATCGCTGGATCAGACGCGGAAGCAACATACCTTGGCCAGCGAGATCACCAGATTTAACCCCTTTAGATTTCTTTGCATGGGGCTTTATCAAATCGCACGTCTATCAGACGAAGATTACGAGTCTTGAAAACTTACGTACACGTATACGAACTGCTGCAGATAACATAACCCCGCAAATGCCCAGAATGTGTTTAGAAATGCTGCGGAACGATTTGAGCTGTGCAGGGATACTGATGGGCGTCACGTCGAATCCTACTCTTAATTATTTAATAAATGTTACCACTTTATCATTTTATGATTGAATTCCATATAATTTCCAAGTGCTTCACAAAAGTAGATCCTGACTTTATGTACACCCTGTACAATACGATAGAATGCAATGCAAATATAGACTTCAAAACAGTAATAGAGAGAATATACAAGAACACACAGACACACACACACACACACACACACCTCGGTAGTGTATTGCGGGCGGCGCGCAGCAAAACCCAGCTATTCATCCTTCCACACAATAAAAAAAGTGGTTGGTAGATAAGTGGATACCGTGGATAACCTAGTGGTTAAGACGCTGAGCTGCTGGTGTAGCGTGGTTAGGATTCCAACTTAAAATGCAGGTCTAAGGTGGAGTGACAAGCTTGACTTTCGTTAGAAGGAACAATTCTGGCAGAAGCAAAACCAAGTTTAACAACCAAGGTTTTATATGTATATATTAGGGTGGTTGCGAAAATCAAAAATCTAAATTTTACAGATCTTACCCCGTACATTTGTTTTCTCTCTAGAGATAACCCAAGAGATAAAATTTTAGTTAAATCAAATAATATTTAGAGGTCGCTCAACAACGTAGAAGTTTCGTAAAATAGACCAAAAAATGATAGATATCAAGTACGTTCTAATCACTTTCTGATATGTATTTTTATTATTTTTCAGAAAATATGGAAGCTAAACCGTCTACATCAACTCGTGGTTAATTATCTGTCAGGACCCGCCGAAAAGACGAATTATATCGACTGAGGCAGCCTATAAAGAACCCTTTGTACGGGAGCAAGCTTCCCTCTCAAGACGAAGTATTGCAACGACTCTTACATGTTCACCTGGAAAAAGGAAGACGGTGGAGGAGGCAGAAAAAGCTGTTATGACAGAAGTAGCCTCCTTCTGGATCAAAGCCAGAATTCCCATGACCCAAGAGTACAATGCGATCGCTAAACTTGACAAGCTCTTCAAGACGTGGCACGCGTTTAAGAAAAATTCAAAGCGGACGACCAAAACCCAGAAGCGCAACGAGGCTGACTTCAAAGATAAGTCTTTAAAACTGTTCTATATCGCCCATGCCAACACCATGGACCTAATAACAATACAGGAGGACGGGAATTTTCTGGAGCTCCAATGGCAGAACCGACAAGGCCGCGTGGGTCGCGTTGACACATTACTTAGCAAGATAGAGATCTAGCGTAACAACATTTCGAATACAAGTCAAAAATGGAAGACGAAGCACGCCAACTTCAATCCAAAGCAGTCCTGGTGGAGTTATCCATCTCCTCAAGTGATACAGATAACGTTGTGCCTCCACCTTCAAAACAGAGACAACGTAGCCATCGTCCAGTGCAGGTACTGGATCGAGCAACTGTTGCTGCCCTCGATCGAATCAAGACGAGAGACCAAAGTGCTGCTTTTATCCTCCCCACATTTGCATCATCCCTCGGCACGATGTGAAGAAGCTGGCCCTGAGCCGTCCTCTAGTGGAAGTGCCAGTATCCGGTTTTCGTGCAGAGATTCAGAGAGACTTCCAAGTTAATGTACTCTTGACCGTTTATTGGGATGACAAAATCCTACCTGACACAACGGGATCTCAGAAAAAAGTGGACCGTCTTTCAGTGCTGGTGTCGGGAGCTGGTGTGGGTAAGCTCCTTGGTGTCCCTAAACTATCGTCAGGAACTGGAGAATCTCAAGAAAATGCAGTCATGCAATGCCATGCCTCCAAGATTGGTGCATAGAGGATGAAATCAAGATCATGTCATTTGATACCACTGTTTGCAATACTGGAGGATGGAGTGGAACGTGTATTCGACTCGACTAGAAGCTTCGTCGTTCCCTTTTTCATACTGTTTGTCGGTATTATATACGTGAAGTGGTGTTAGAAAATGGTTTTGCAAAAACCATGTCCTCAAAGTCTTCACGGCCTGAAATTCCCTTCTTCAAGAGGTTCAAGGATCAATTTGGTACCTTCGATCACAGATGCATTCGCATCCTTGCGGATGAGAATGATTTGAAGCGGCATGTGGAACCCATTAAGGATCAATTATCGTCTTCTCTCTCCACCAATTGAAGGAAAACCATGCTCGAGATGATTACAAGGAGTTACTTGAGCTCTCTCTAGTCATTCCTGGCGAGACCCCACCTCGTGGCATTAGCATCCGATAGCCTGGAGTTCACCACCGAGTGAGACGGATGGCTCGACTGATATATGTTGACAAAATCTTCCTCTTCAGGCAACGATTTCGACTTATTGCTCGGGAGGCAACTGAGATTTGCCGTTTCGCCCTTTTCGGTTTGAAGGTTTACACCCAGTCCTCGTTTACAGCTTCAAATGCAATCAAGGCTCCTAGAAATGATATTCAGCTTATCGGAAGAATTATAAAGTTCCGAGATATTGATGATTCGGCTTCACATGTGGCTGCAAAGGCCCTGTCTCGCCATCTTTGATACTTAAGCGAAGAACCAGTAAGTTTTGACTTTTTTGATTCCTCGATTTCCATCGATGAGAACGTGAGATGGTAAAATCCCTAGATGAGGAGGGATCTTCTGATATACCCAAGAGGGTACTTCGAACACGAAGAGATCACTCACCATTCTGGATATCCCAATAACCTTCAGTGAAAAAGATCCCTCCGCTTGGGGCGAGGACGAATCATGGAAGAATGCCCGAGACATTGTATCATATATGGCATTCGAGTCGTGAATGAATTTGCTGAACGTAGTTTCGCGTTCATGACCTCATTCAATGAATCAACAATCTACAATGAAGAACAGAAGCAATACCTTCTCCAAGTGGTAGAGGACCACCGGAAGCGTTTTTCCAAACTTTTGAAAACATTGCTCAGTCAAACATAACTATATGCTATTGTCTTGCTTATATTATTTTTAGTTGAAGCAAAAGCTTGATTTTTGTTGTAAATGTTATCTATTTTGTTTTGTAATGTAAAGAAGGTGCCATTTGCCATTTCCTTGCATGCACATATTTTCTGAATTGACGGAAAAGCTATAATTATTTTGTAAATATCGTATATTTGTGGTTAAAAAAAAAGAGGCCATTTGCCTTTTTCCTATATTTAGTATACTTTTAGTTAAATCAAGAACTATAACTACGTTATGAATATAATGTATTTTACTTTTTATGATTGAATAACATTTTATAGAATGCTTTTAGCCTTATTTAATTTTCATGCAACAAAGAAATTAAGCAGTTCTTTGTTGAGCGGATAGTCACAAAATTCAAGTGCTTTGAACGACCTTAAATGTTATTTGATTTACACCATATTTATCACAAATCATTTTTTAATGAATAGTAACAAATTGAGGAGTAAGACAACATTTTCATTTTCAAATTTCACCCCTGTAACTAAAAACCACCCTAATACAGTCCTCCCCCGATTTACGAACGAGTTACGTTCCTGAAAACCGTTCGTAAATCGAAAATTCGTAAATCGAACCCTATTTTTCCATTGACTCCCATTATAAAAGTTGAGATAAGTTCCTACGAACAAAAATCACTTCCCCAGAACGTCTTAAAATGCTACAAAAACACGTTTTTGCCCACAGTTTTGCTGTAAACAATGTTTTTAGATGTCTCCAATAATAAATATATATGAAATATGAATAATAAATGCAGTTAAGTAAAATTGTAGTGATTAATGTGCTTCCAACCATTAATGACACAAACATTCACAACAGTAAAGACAAAATATTTTGTCTTTACTGTAATGAATATTGTTCAGTAATGAAGGTCTTAAATACGTTTAAATACATTTAAAACATTTTATATGGTTAAATTTTATTTTTTAGTAATATTTACTACTACCAAAAATATTGCAGTCACCTTCAGACATCTGCTGATGCTACGAAAAAATTCCGAATTTAACGAACAATTTTGTTCGTAACTTCGAATTTTTCGTTCGTAAATGAAGCCTTCGGACAAAATTTTTTTGTTCGTAACTCCGAAAATTCGTACAGCGAGCCTTCGTAAATCGGGGGAGGAGTGTATATATACATATGTGTGTGTGTGTGTGTGTGTGGTGTGTGTGTGTGTGTGTGTATATATATGTACCGTATTTCCCGGCGTATAACGCGCACCCTAATTTTGAAGAGAAAATTTAGGAAAATAAAAATTTAGGAAAAAATATACCTCCTACCTCACCTCATATGTACATTTTAACGAGTTAATTTTAACGCAGGGTGATTTTTGGAGTATTTTGGGGGAAAAAAGAGTGCGCGTTATACGCCGGGAAATACGGTATATATATATATATATATATATAATATATATATATATATATATATATATATATATATATATATAATTATTTTGTAAATATCATATATTTGTGGTTAAAAAAAAAGAGGCCATTTGCCTTTTTTCTATATTTAGTATACTTTTATATATATATATATATAATATATATATATATATATATATATATATATATATCAGCTGCTAAATACTATCCAGCAATTACAAAACCAGCTGACAAATATAAATATAGGAATCCGAGAGCCGGACAGAAGGTACGAACAAAGGCACTTCATGCGTTATCGGGACAACAGGTACCGACAAAGATAAAAAGAGGTAAATTCTCGGAGGACCATAAGGCAACGAAACCGGCACCCCCATTGGAAAACAAATCGGAATCACCTGTATGCGAAAAAGAAAGAGAAAAAATAAAAATAATCCTAGCCAACATACAGGGCCTTAAATCAAACCATTCCACGAACAAAGGTGTATACCTGAAAGGACTCATGCAAGAAGTCGGAGCAGACTTTGCATGCCTCACGGAAACTCATCAAAAGGACTGCCAGGCGAACTGTGAAAATTGTGAGTCCTGTATTGACAAAAAGGAAATACAAATTGACAACTATAATATCCTCCGAGCCGAATTTATGTTAACGCAAGAAATAACAGAAAACACAAGAAAAAACAACTGCCTAGATTTGGTATTCACAAACAACAGTAATCTAATTGATAATGTAGAAATATCCCCAACTATGATATCGGACCATAACATCATTGAAATAACAACTAATATAAAGGCAACAGGAAAGGAAAGAACTCGCACAACAGAAAGAAGCCAAGACAACGGAGGAGATGCTAATGACGTTAGAGGAGAAGACGTTAGAAATTGTGGAAAAACATGTCCCAAAGATACAACAAAGAGGAAAGAGAAGCAGGTTCGAAAGACAAAACAGGGCATTGTTTCGAAAGAGAAAAAGAGTGACTGCAAAAGTAAGTAATTGTAAAGATAACAACATCAGAAAAATATTAAGTGATAAACTGCAAAGTATCGATGTCGTCATACAGGAACTAATCGAGAAGCATAAAAAAAAGAAGAAGACGACGCAAAAGAAGCGATAAAGGCTAACTCAAAGTACTTCTATAATTTCGCAAAAAGAAAGTCGAAAAACCATGCGACTATCGAACCTTTAAAAAATGAGAACAGTGATTTATCTGATGATCTAACAGAAGTATCTGAAATATTAAGAGCTCAGTACGAATCATCTTTCAGTATCCCAAAAACTGACAAATTGATATGCGATAGAAACGCGTTCTTTGAAGAAGAACCACAAGGGGAAAGTATAACGGATTTCGACTTTACGACGGATGATATTACACAAGCCATTGGGAAACTAAAAACACACTCAGCGGCAGGACCGGATAAATGGAATGCCACACTGATCAAAAACTGCAAGAATGCATCGAAATACCGGGCATCCTGAAGAGCGCGAACATAGTCCCAATACATAAAGGAGGAGATCGATCCGAGGCCAAAAACTATAGGCCAGTATCTCTTACATCCCATCTCACTAAAATATTTGAAAGAATAGTTAGACAGAATATCTATGACTTTTTGGAAACTCAGAAAAAAATCAATGATAACCAACACGGGTTTCGATCAGGCAGATCATGGTTATCACAACTAATGGAACACTACAACAACATTATTGATTCACTTGAAAGTAATGAAAACTATGATGTACTATACACAGACTTTGCTAAAGCGTTCGACAAGTGTGACACGGAATCATAATACATAAACTGAAATATATGGGAATAACAGGAAAAGTAGGAAAATGGATATATAATTTCCTTAGTGAGCGGCGGCAAGTCGTTACAGTACAAGGAGTATCTTTATCAGAATCAGAGGTCCTCAGCTCAGTACCACAAGAAACTGTATTAGCTCCACTACTCTTCATAATCATGCTAACTGACATAGATGAGGACGTTACCAGAGACAGCACAGTAACATCCTTTGCGGATGACACAAAGATCAGTAGAAAAATAAGAAACCCAGAAGACATAGGATCTCTACAAACAGACATAAACAGAATCTACAAGTGGACGGAAGACAACAATATGAAGTTCAACATCGAGAAATTTCAGCTATTACGGTACGAAAAAAGAAAAGACCCAAAATCCATGGAATATTATACCCCAAATGGACAGGAAATTCAGAGAAATTCCAGAGCAAAAGATTTAGGGGTTGTAATGACAGATGATGCGAAATTTGAAACACAAAATAAGATAGCAGTAAACAGAGCAAAGAGAATAACACGACAGATATTGAGAACCTTTAAACGAAGGGATAGGAATGTAATGATTCCTCTACTGAAAACCCTGATAATACCCAAATTGGAATACTGCTCGGTCCTAACATCCCCATATAAAAAAGAAGACATTAGACAGCTGGAAGGGATCCAGAGAAGCTTCACAGCCAAGATTAATGGGTGCAAAGAACTAAATTACTGGGAAAGGTTACGCGAACTAGACCTATATTCACTGGAAAGGAGAAGAGAGAGATACACCATTATTTACACTTAGAAAATGATAGAGAAACAAGTCCCTAATCTTACTCTGAACCCTATAACTCCCCAAACAACGGTGGAAAGTAGAAACGGTAGACTGTGTCGTATTCCCAAATTGAAGGCGAGACAGGGAACATCCTTAACCCTGAAAGAAAATAGTTTTGTAGTGAGAGGACCAAAACTATTTAATCAGTTGCCCAAAGACCTAAGAAACACGAAGCGAGTTGCAGTGGAAATCTTCAAAAGAAGACTAGACGAGCTCAGAACAATCCCCGATGAGCCGGGCGTACCTGGCTATGTGAGGTGAAGAGCGCAAGAATCCAACTCACTACGTCACCAGGCCAACTCAAGAGGAGGGGCGACAAGCTTGACCTTCGCGAAATGTGAAATCATCGCGCGAAACCTTTGTAAGGTTGTAAGGTAAGGTAAGGTGTGTATATATATATATATATATATATATATATATATACATATACACACAAGTGTGATTCACAATAGTACATTAATTATAATTCAATAGTTGTAAATTATTAAAAAAAACACTTCACTCCTCCAAAAGCCCCAATAAATTACTCATTATTTGTTTTGATACAGAAGATACACTTTTACCCTATTATACTTACTCATTATAATCACTGTACTCCAGCTTCACACAACAATTCCATCATCACTTATTTTGTACTATTTAAAGTAAAAAAAAAGAAAAATTGCAAAGTTTATAAGTTATACTATCACCAGTCTAGACAATTTTATTGAAATGGAGAACTTGTGTGTTGAAAGTACTTTCAGTCATCGTCCAATGTAGATAATTGAAAGTGTATATATAGTTATTCTTTCTATTGTATATGGTCTCAGAAATAAAGTTCATGAAATTGGTCTTGGTAGTATTGACAGAAAGTTTATTATAATTACACCATTCGTATACTGTACGGTATTTGGGTTAACAGAAATTTATGAAAAGTGTTAAAATTGTAAGATCTTCTCCATGAACAATAAATGTCTTTAATCAGCATACTTTATTACATCAGCCAGACTCTGTACTGAACGGACGCATTTCCTGAGCGCTCTGATATTGCATCTACTTTTGCATATTGCTGAGAATTTTACTTTTGGACAGTTTTGAATTTTATATAATTGCGTTTTTATTCACGTTGTTATAGTTAAGTAATTGAATATTAGTGGTTTTTAGCGATTTAGAAGTTTTCATAGCGTGCCGGCTTAATTTAACTTAAACTTGTGACGGTTTAAACTAATTTTTAACTGCGCGATGTCGTCGCAGAAAGCGTCGTGTGTTAGGTGTAGGGTAAACCGGTGGTATTCGGAATTTAAAGATTATAACGGCGGTCCTATGGCGATTAGATCAGTTTGTTTCTTTTGCGAGTTAATGGAGGAAATAGTTGACATAAAAAGCAGTGTACGTGAGATAGCGGAAAGACTTGCAACGCTTGATGAGGGCAGGGGTAGGGCTACGGTTAACGGAAGCCGAACCAATACTAACGTTGAAGACGTTAGTAATTTGAAGGGTGAGGTGCGTAACCTAGTTTTTAGTTTAGGTAGCTTGTCGGGAATGTTGGATAGAGTTGAAGAAGGGGTTAAGGTTAGTCCGAGAGTAGTAGATGGGGAGGGATTTAAAGTTAAGGGTGGAGCTAGGCCGCGTACGTTAGGTGATAGGAATCCCCGCCCTATCGACGTTTCGAACCCTTTCGCCCATTTGGAAAGGGACGTGAATGAGGGGGAAACTATTTTAATTGGGGACTCTTTAGTGCGCCACTTGGACAAAGAGTTCGTTGAACGGCATCCAACCAAGAGGACGAGGGTCTGTCTCCCAGTGGCCAGGGTTGACAGAGTTAGAGACGAAGTGGATAGGATTGACGTTGCTTCCCGTCACTCGATGTTGGTGACGATGGTAGGAGGCAACGACTCGTATAGGCCCGATACGAGAGTGCCTGACCTTTTGGAGAGATATAGGGGGTTAATTAGGTCCCTGAAGGCGAGGTCAGATAGGTCTTTAGTTCTAGGTATTACCCCTAGGCACGGGTTGGGTCTTAGGATTACGTCAAAAACAATATTTTTTAATAATAAATTAGAAGAGATTTGTGCTGAGGAAAATGTACCCTTCGTAAAGCTGTGGTCCGAATTCAGTGATCCTAGCCTTTTTATAAAAGATGGGGTGCATTTTAATGAAATAGGTAATGCTAGGCTAGGTAGGTTAATAGACGAAAACGTGCGAAAGCTGTATAGGTCGAAGCCGCCTTTGAACGTTGTGGGTCCGGGGAACGCGGCCCCGACGTGAAAAATAGTTTAAAACGCCGGCCCGTGGTAAAAAATAACTTAAACGTCTTTTATTGTAACGCGCGTAGTATTAGAAATAAATTAAATGAATTTAAGGCGATAATTTATTCCGGCAACTACGATATAAGTTGCTATCACTGAAACTTGGTTAAAAACCGTGACTCGGGACTTGTTGAGGGAACTTGATATACCGGGTTTTAAACTCTCTACTAATGATAGGTTACATAGGTTTGGTGGCGGCGTTTTGCTGTACATTCGTAATTCCCTTAGGGCTATCGAGGTTAAGTTACATTTTCCGGCAGCAATTAATGCGATGTGTGTTGAAGTTAGGGCGCGTAGTATTAGTTTTAATTTTGTTGTTTATAGACCTCCCGTTCAACCCCTCGATACAGATACTAGATTTTACTCACTTCTTGCTAACTTTATTGACAATCGGAATAGTATAATTGTCGGAAACTTTAACTGCCCTAATGTTAATTACAAGAATTTTACTGGTAATGAGGGTGGTTTGAGATTGATTGAGTTTATGGAAGATAACTTTTTACGACAGATGGTTACCGAACCAACGCGCGGTGACAATATTTTAGATTTGATGACGAACGGCGAGAATATTGTCGAAGGTTTAGAAGTAGGCGAGAGTTTAGGATGTAGTGATCATCAAATTCTTAGGTTTAAGTTATCGATAGAAAACACTAAGGATAGTAACGTAATAGAAGTCCCTGATTTTCGTAGGGCTAATTTTGATAGTTTTGCGGATAGGATGGTAGTAGTAGACTGGGATAACTTACTTATGGGTAATGACACAAATTTGCATTGGGTGGCGTTTAAAGAAAGTTTTAGGAATATTGAAAGGGAGTTTATTCCTCGTAGGCCCAAGCGCGCTAGAAATCATGATAGGCCCAAGTGGTGGACTAGGGAAATAGGCGAGTTCATAAACGAGCGTAATAGAGCGTATAGACTTAATAAGCGCAATGGCACGGCAGCTAACTTTAATAGATATATCGAGCTTAGACGTCAGGTTAAAAGATCAGTTAGGAATGCCAAGCGTAATTTAGAGATACTTATAGCTGCGGATAGTAAACATAATCCAAAAAAGTTTTTTGAATACGTTAATAATCGTAAGCCGATGAAAGATAACATAGGCCCTCTAGTGGATGTTAACGGCGCTTTGGCTTCTGACGCTCAGGCGATGGCGGGTATTTTCAGTAACTTTTTCGCTACAGTTTTCACCGTAGAAGACGTAAATAATGCTCCCTACGTGGACGATATCGTTCCATTTAGTAGCGAGACTATTTTGGATGAAATAACTGTTTACGAGGGTGAGATTGCGCATTATATCGATAGGCTAAAAGTTAGCAAGGCTCCAGACCCTGACGCTTTTTATCCGAGGCATTTGAAAGATTTGAAAGACGTTATCGTAGGCCCCTTAACGAAGATTTTTAATCAGTCACTCGAAACGGGGATTATTCCTGAAGACTTCAAATTAGCTAACGTCACGCCCATTTTTAAAAAAGGCGACCGCACAGTAGCTAGCAATTATAGGCCCATTAGCTTAACGTCAACTGTCGGTAAACTTTTGGAATGCGTAGTTAGGGATCGTATCATCGATCACTTAGAAAGTAGAGATTTGATTAATAGTAATCAGCGTGGGTTTCGACGCCATAGGTCTTGTTTAACTAATTTGTTAGAATTTTATAACGAAATAGTGCGCGAATACGATAGGCATAGAGCGGCTGACGTTATTTATTTAGATTTTAAAAAGGCGTTTGATGCAGTTCCGCATAGGAGATTAATTGCGAAGGTCAAAGCGCACGGTATACGCGGTCAGGTAGCTAACTAGTTAGAGCAATGGCTTCGTGTTAGGAGGCAGAGGGTCGTAGTTAATGGTAGTGAATCGGGGTGGTTGGATGTAGGTAGCGGTGTCCCACAGGGTTCAATGTTAGGCCCATTGCTATTCGTAATTTACATTAACGACATAGATGTAGGATTGACTAGTAACGTGTCAAAATTCGCGGACGATACTAAAATAGGCGGTAAGGTTGTTAACGAGGACGATAGAAATAGGCTCCAAGACGATGTAAATGGGATTATGGAGTGGACGGATAAGTAGCAGATGCAATTTAACGTAGACAAATGTAAAGTTTTGCATGTAGGTTCTCGTAACAATAATTACACGTACACGATGGATAATAGAGAGTTAGCGAGCGTTGACGAAGTAGATTTAGGCGTACGCGTATCTAAGGATTTAAAAGTTAGAAGCCAGTGCCTGGAGTCTTGCACAAAAGCTAAATAGGATGTGTTAGGCTTCATAGCGCGTAATTTCGAACTTAAATCGAAGGATATTATATTGCCCCTTTACAAGTCCCTAGTCAGGCCTCATTTAGAACATGCCGTTCAGTTTTGGTGCCCGTATTTGCGCGAGGATATTGATAGGTTAGAAAGGGTTCAGCGTCGTGCCACAAAACTAATTCCGTCATTGTGCAACAAGCCTTATGAAGATAGGATAAAAGAGTTAGACTTGCATTCACTCGAAACCAGGAGATTAAGGGGGGAGCTTATTGAAGTTTTCAAAATCGTTAATAACATCGATAACGTAAATTTTGACAAACTGTTCACTTTCGATAATAGCAATACTCGTAATAACGGATTTAAGTTGCGTGGCAGACGTTTCATTACTAATATCGCTAAAAACTTCTTTATGTTTAAAGTAATTGATAAATGGAATAATCTTCCCGCGTCAGTCGTTCATTCTACCAGCGTTAATATGTTTAAGAACCGTTTAGATAGGCATTTTAAAAATATTAACGTTGTTTAAAATAAAAAACAATTAGTAACAGGAGCTCTCGGGGTGGTGGTCGAGGATGAGTCTGTTGACGATTAATGCCAGCTTGTGACATGCCAGCGTGTGATGCCAGCAATAAAAAAAAAAAATTAGACTAACATGAACGTAGATGTAGCTCGTAGAGTAAACTAACCCACTTTTTGTTTAACTTTACCTACTTTTTATTTTTTCTTATCCTCTCCTTACTTGCATGTCTGTAGTTTGCATGGTATGACTGTGAGTTAAGTCTGTGTTTGCATGGTTTGTAAGTGTTCTTATTTTACTTCTTTTCATCTTTCACCCCTTTCCTATTCTCTTCGACTATTTTTCTGATTTGTCGGCAGTGGCCGGCGGATGATGATGGTGAGCCTTTTTTCTCTTTTTCTGAATAATGTTAACCCATGAGTGATAGGTGTTGCTACTTACTTAACCCCTTATTCTCTTCTCTTAACCCCCTACTCTTTCTTTTCTCTCGGGCTAACCTTAGAGTGGATCTTAGGGTCTTTGTTAGCCTTAGCTTCTGTAGATCTGTAGTACTGTTTAGAAGTAAAGTTAATTCTCCAGTATAAATGTTAAAAAGTAAAGGGCCAAGCAGCTACTTTGCGGAACCCCTATCTTTAAGACATCTTTTGTAGTACACACTTTCAGTCATTTTAAGCAGTATTTGTAGAAGCTAATGATAAGTATTAAATATTAATAATGTCTGATATTGTTTAACCTTCTTCGTAACGGCTGAAGTCATTTGACGGAAGGGACCTATAACTTCATGCAGGATACGATCCACGGGTCACTACATCATCTGAACACGGAGGGTCTGACAATTCCTAAACCTCTAATTTAGAACAGTGATGAGAAAATAGACTTTTTAAAAGAAGGATGAAATGAAAAAATTACGAACTAATTATCGACCTACAGAAAATTTCATATTTAAATCTTTATATTTATGAACTTTTAAGTTTAGATACAGTATATTTAGACGAATGTTATTTATTTATATGGTAAATTTTACTGAATATAGTGCCATAGATTATCACTGTATCTATTCCAAATAATTTCAAACTCAGAAATTTCAGGTGAAATTCTAGATTGAGAAAAGAAAGTTCATATACAAGTTTTCTAAAACTGACGAGAGGATATTTCTCATCGCTAATCCAAGCAACATACAATATAACTTGTTAGCACAAAGTTTCATCACTTCAATCACGTCATTAGCATAATGAGAGAAAATGAATATGTTAATAATTTTACTTTTAAGAATTCTAATAAATCGTCTACAGGAATATTAGTAGACTCATCAGATGAACAAACTGGGATTAGTTGGGAATTCTATCTTGTGCTGACGAGATTCCTGCTATTTACAGTATGGGAATCGGAGACAGCGCCAGTCAAGCTAGGGATTTAGTAATTTAGCCAACAATTTCGAATGTGGTTATATGCAACTGAGTTCATTGAACTACCAATTGGTCTCAAAGGGATTTTCTTTATGGGCTTTAACCATTCAAGAGCTCGAGGACGCACATTTAAAATTGGGTACCGACGCGAAAGGGTTAACTAAACCATATAAATATCGTAAGGAATGGTTCACCTCCCTCTAGGACTACGTCGTGGTTACATGACAACACTGCTTCCCGTTGGATGTGTTCAGTAGTTTGCATCCAAATAATGTAGCAACTCGTGGCCCGGATCCCAAGTAAAGCTGTAGGTTGCATCTGTCACATGACCTTTGTCATTATGCAGGTTAAACATTCCCCCCCCCTCCCCACAAACGCGCGTACACACACACACACACACACACACACACACACACACACACACACTTTCCTTTCAAAGTATTTTTGAGGTAACTGTTGAATTGTTTATTTTTTTTATGATGGATTACTTGGATTATACTACAAGTGTTCCTAGTATTTAATAAAATATTTATTTTTCCAGGCTTTCGTTTTTGTCTAAACTGATTATGGTGTTTGATTTATCTATTTCTGTTAGTGTTTTCTCGGTTTCCTTAAGTTATTCAATGGACTGAATACATCTTATATACTTGTATAAGTAACTGGATTCTGTTTTTTATACAATTACATCTTTTGGTTAGAAAGATTTAATTTTTATTTCGGTCGAGGTGGTTTTTTTTTCCATTTCCAAATAACCATTTAATCCTTAAAAGACAAGAAAAAGAAAAAGTATTATTTTTAGTTAAAACATTTAATAGACGAAGTGAAATAAAAAAAACCCTTTTTCTCAAAAAAGTAAAGTTGAAGAAAGAACCCTTCCAAACATTGCATCGATTGACATTTTGTCTGTTCTTATTTTTAACGAAAGTTGAGAGAAAATTTCAAAATACATTTAGAAAGTTTGGTTTACAGTAAAATAAATCTTTTATAAGTTTATTTTTTTAAAGTTTTCAAAAGTTATTTCTTGATATAAATATGTAAATATACAATATATATATATATATAATATATATATATATATATATATATATATATATACACACACAGTATATACAGTGGCGCTCGCAAGTATTGTTACAGAGAAATATTTAAGTTACATTCATCCTCATCTTTTGTACCTCGCATAGGATAGTTAAGAAAAGTTTACCATTTGTTTGGAAAAACTTAACAAATAAAAAAATTACTTTAACTCCAACATATAATACAAAACATCAAAGAATTTCAGGAAAATAAACAAAAAGTTAAAATGCAAAAGTTTTCGTTCATTTATTTACAAAATTATTTAATACTTTGTGTGTCCACCATAGGCCAGAAGAATTTAATTTTGTATTAGTAGTTGGCTGTTTATTGATTAGAGACTGTTGACAATTCTGAAGGCTAGAATTTTCTCTCTGAATCTTCGTGGAAGACAGATGACTGTAAATGGCTCATACAGTCGTCCGTCTTCCACGAAGATTCAGAGATAAAATTCTAGCATTCAGAATTGTCAATGGTTGTCGTAGTAAAAAGCTGTCCACAGATCTTAAGAGATCTGCTATTGCTGCACACGAGTCTGGAAAGAGTTATAGGAAGATAGGAGAAGAATTTCGAGTTCTATTTGCGACGGTTGCTGCAGTTATAAAGAAATGGAAAAGCTTTGGAATAATCAAAACTCTACCAAGGTGTGGACGCAGTGGCGTAACTAGGGTGGGGCAGGTGGGGCGGCGCGTGCCCTGGGAGCCAAATTTTGGGGGGCGCCATTTTTATGATTAAAAAAAAAAATTTAAGAGTAAAAACATGCTCTTTTGGAAATGTACCGGTACAATATCTCTAGCCATCGAATGTCCATGAATTTCAGATTTTTAACTTCATTTAACTTTATTAATTCATTCTATTTTTATTAGAATTTTATTATGAATTATTAATTTATTCTATTTTTTTGTTTCTTTCTCTAGAAAATTTTACCATGAAGCGAACATTGCCGATACCGAAAAGTCCGAAAAAGAAGCTGAGTGGAGCAGAAGGCAGGAAGAAAAGAAAAATGCAAGAAGCAAAAGCTAAAAAGTCAAGTGGCTTTATGATGTCATTTCTTGAACAGCAACAAGGTGGTCCTTCATCAGCATTAACTGCATCAGATATGAGTGTTGACCAACCGGCCAGTGTATCAGAAGGAGAATTAAGTGTCTTTCAATCACCAGAAGTGTCTTTCAAGAAGCCAGAAGATACTAAAACTTTGAGTAACGAAAAGCAGGAAAAAACAGCACAGCCTATACCAGATGCGATTCAGCATCACGATGTAGGCTTCTTAGAGTTTGATAAAATATCAAAAAAAGTAATTTTATCAGATGCCCTGAGGACAGAAATGGTCACATTGGGTTCGAAGTATTTTCAAAATAGTGAAGAGCCATTTGTTCCCACACAAACCCGATCAATGAATGAAAGATGGTTTAAAAGAAAGTTGGGAAGTGGATGTGGAGAAGAAGTTTGGCGCTCATGGCTTGTTTATTCTCCAGAGAAGAAAGCAGCTTTTTGCTTTTGTTGTTTGCTATTTTCTCAAATTGACAATCAGTCTTCATTGGAGCAAGAAAATGGGTTCAATCATTGGAAAGCACCAGAAAGGCTTAGCACCCATGAAAATGCAAAAAATCATCGATACTGCTTCACCCAATGGAAGGAAATGGAAAGAAATCTTTTAGAAAACAGAGGAATCATTGACGTAGAGCTTCAAGCTCAAATTGCAACAGAAAAACAAAAATGGCGAGATGTTCTCCACAGAATTCTCCATTGCATAAAATTTTTAGCAACTCAGAACCTTGCATTGCGTGGTCACAAGGAATCCCTTAGACAGGAAGAGGAAAGCAATATTGGAAATTTTCTTGGGTTATTAAAATTGTTGGCAAGGTTTGATCCTGTCATGAAAGAACATCTCAGTATTGTGGAAAAGCACCCTGGAAGAACATCATATTTATCTCCGTTAGTGCAGAATGAATTTATTCAGCTGATGGCTTCTACTGTTCGCCAGAAATTGTTACAGAGCATTCATAAGGCCAAATATTTTGGCCTCATGTTTGATTCTACTCCAGATCAAGCACATCGAGAGCAAATGGCAGAAACAGTTCGTTATGTTGATATTGATTTTCAGGAGAAAAAATTTTTATAAAAGAGTCTTTTCTTGGATTTATCCAATTAAAACGAAAGGATGCTGAAAACATTGTGGAAGTGATTTTGGAACAACTGGAAAAAGGCAAAATGCCGTTAGAAGACTGTCGATCTCAATGCTATGACAATGCTGCAGTTATGGCTGGTTATAAAAGTGGTGTTCAACAGAGGATTATTGAAAAAAATTAGCAAAGCTATTTTTGTAAACTGCGATAATCATTCTCTCAATTTGGTTGGAGTGCGTGCTGCTAACCATGATGCAGTGATGGTGACTTTTTTTGGTGCAATTCAGTCGCTTTATTCATTCTTTTCACGTTCAACTCTCCGTTGGCAAAAGCTGAAAGATGCCATACCAATAGTTGTCAAATCTGAATCTGAAACTCGATGGAGTTCCAGAACAGAGGCTGTGAAGCCTGTTCATGAATACTTTGATATTATAGTGGAACTCTTTCAAAGCATGGTTGATGATCAAAATGAAACTGCTGATACAAGAGGTGATGCAAGGCAGGTGCTGAATCAAATTTTGACTTTTCATTTCTTGGCTTTGCTTGGATTTTGGAACAAAATTCTTGTTCGGATTGATCGTGTTCAAAAACGACTCCAAGATCATACTATGAACTTTCATGATGCTGCTTATGATTTAAAAGCCCTTCAAGATTATTTTTTAAGCAGTCGAGAATCATTGGCCAGTGAATCACTTGAAGCAGGGCTGAAACTGTGTGATGAATGGGATATTCAAGTAGAAAGACGCCCCAGAAAGAAGAAACAAATGCCTGGTGAAAAAGCCAAGGATGTAGGGTTAACTGCGAAAAAGAAATGATGAGAATAATGAAAGAAACTATTGATTGTCTCCATAATGAAATGGAAGAAAGATTTGTCCGTCTCCATGACTTGGATTCAAAATTTGGATTTCTTTTAGATGCTAGAGGATTATTGTTTGACTCAAATGAAAGCAACAGTAGTCATGACGTAAATATCTTAAAGAAAAGTTGTCTCAACCTTGGACAGTTTTATAGCAATGATATTGACGGCTTTGAGCTTTATGAAGAAATCCTGGATTGTAAGATGCTTCTGAAAAGTCGCCCAAATGTTCAGATTTCTAAAGCTGAGGAACTCCTCAAGTTTATTGTTCAGTATGGAGATGAAAATGTTTTTCCAAATTTGAGAGTAGCTATTCAGATAATGCTCACTATTGCAATTTCAATTGCCAGCTGTGAGCGATCTTTCAGCAAGTTAACATTGATCTTATCATATTTGAGAGCTTCAATGGGCCAAGAAAGACTTTCTGCTTTAGCCTTGCTCAGTATTGAACGTGAGGAACTGAAATAACAAATTTTGATGACATTATTGATAAGTTTGCATCAGCAAAAGTAAGAAAAATACATGTTTAGTGTGAAGTTCCAAATTATTCATTAAAAGAGCCAAAAATAATAGGTGCAAACAAGGCATTTCTTTTAAAGTACCATATAATTGGAATGATTTTTGTCAGTATCTAATATTCTAATTGCTAATTCTGCTATCGGTAATTCAGTAAAATTCAAGAAAACATCAAAGTGTATTCTCATGAAAAGTTATGCCTCTCCTTGTACATATATTAATTGTTTCTGTTGTAATTCGACAAATAATTAACCATACTTTGGTTCTATAAAATTAAATTGTACTAATAGAAATTTAATATCAACCTTAATAGTAAATATACGCGGTTATGTATATGGATAGAAAAACATTAAAGTATAAACTGTAAAAATAATTTTTATGAATTGTATTTTCATTTCATTTCAATTTATTTTTACATATTTTTGTACAGTTTTATATGTATTAACTGTTTTTCATTTTCATTTGTCATAAAATAAACTTCTTCTTAAAAGTATATTTTGTTAGCGGTATTATTACGAGTAACCAGTTTGAGTACCATTATAAGAATTCAGCCAGAATTTTAAAGAACACTGGTTTTAAGGGCACCATTTATTGATTTGCCCTGGGCGCGATCAACCCTAGTTACGCCTCGGTGTGGACGACCTTCAAAAATTTCAGAACGTACAGCCAGAGGACTGAAAGAATGGCTACTGCTAATCCACGCGTGACTGGAAGTGATATTTGTCAAACATTAAAGCTGTCTAAGATCGATGTTTATTCCTCTACTGTACGTCGTACATTGAGAAAGAATGGTCTGCATGGCATGAAAGAGTTGCATGAAGAAAACTTCTGCTACGAAAAGTGCAAAAAGAAATTTGTTTAAATTACACCAAGGATCATCAAAATGATGGATTTGAATTCTAGAAGCGAGTTCTCTGGACAGACGAAACCAAAATGGAATTATTCGGGAACAACGAGCAACGGTATGTTTGGCGAAAATTCTATACTGCATTCGAGGAAAAAACATCCTTCCTACGGTTAAACATGGTGGTAGTGGTTTGATTCTTTGGGATGCTTTAGTGCTTCTGGTCCAGAAAAGCTTGTTATCATCAATGGAATCTTGAATTCGAAGAAATATCAAAAAATGTTAGAAAAAATGTATTGCAGTCAGTTCGTGAGTTGCAAATGGGTTGCAATTGGGTACTGCAACAAGATAATGCTCCAAAACCCAAAAGTAAGAACACCGTAAAACGGCTTCAACAAAAAATTTTCAAGCTTCTCTAGTGGCCCAGTCAAAATTCGGGTCTCAATTTAATCAAGAATTTATGGTTTGATTTGAAAAAAGTTGTCCGCTAGAGAAACCCTTCGAATCTGAATGAATTGCAATAATTTTCTTTAGGATAATGGGCTAAAATTTGTACTGAAAGATGTCGAAACCTTACAGAAAAATAACCAAAACGAATCAGTAAAGTCATTCAGACAAAAGATGGACTCACAAAGTACTAAATAATTTTCTAAATAAATGTACAAAACTTATACATTTTAACATTTTTTTTATTTTCCTCAAATTCTTTGATGTTTTACATTATATGTTGGAGTTAACCCTTTGACTACCAGAAGTAAGTCCGATTGGGACCTATTATCCCGATGGTAGTCAAAGAGTTAAACTAATTTCTTCATTTATTAAACTTTTCCAAACGAACGATAAATTTATCATAACATCCCGTACATGGTACAAAAGAGAAGCGAATATAACTGAAGTATATCTCTGTACGAATACCTATGAGCGCCACTGTATGTATAAATCTGCGTGCAATATTAAATCTGACGTATAGTTAGGAGATAATCATACGCAAAGGGTCAATCCCCGTAAAATTAAATTCTATGGGTAACTGACTGCCTTTTCCGCTTGAAGAGTTTGTTAATAGACAGAAATAATAAATACTGTCTAAAGGTATTTAATTAAAAATTATAAACGTTACAGTAATTTCCCCAAAGTTCATTTTCATAATAATTATTTTACAGCATCTGGGAAAAATGACTGCAGGAAAATTTGCAAGAAAACCGCATAACGAATAGAATAAATAAATTGAAATTGGAGTTTGAGCAGGACAGAAATAAAACATAAAAAACATTTTCACACACACACACATATATATATATATATATATGTGTGTGTGTGTGTGTGAAATAAGAATGGTTCCTTCTTCGGAGGTGACTTTTGTTTGAGGTGAATCAGAGATTAATATCATTATTGACACATCTCGGTGAAAAATATTGGTCATGAAGTTAAATAAATTCTATAATTAACGACAACTACTTCATATGTTAAAACAGTAAATATTATAACACATGCGTTCACACACAGTCAGAAAGATCTCGCAAGATAGTTTAATTCTGTGCTTGCATTAGCAGAGATTACGAGGAATTGAATAAAATATAGATTTTTATTAAAACTTTTAATATATTTCTCGTCATTAATCGTATTTATTATTATTATTATTATTATTATATATATATATAATATATAAGATCGGCAAGAAGTTAAGAATTTCAGTACAGGAATAAAATAGAGATCTGTTATAAATATAAATATATCTATGACTTTTAGGAACAAATGCTATTATAAGCGATAAAAATTATTTAGTGCACCAACAACATTGTTTATTTTAGAATTAGAATTACCTGTATGAAATTTTCTTAAAAAATATTCAAGCACCATTGAGAATTTATTTAGCTTGGAAGCTGGGAATGTTCTGTTATAACGATAGATACAGTGTACCTTAATGCATTTTAATAGATTAAAATTTAATTTTGCAAATGTTACTGCGGTTCTCGATGTGAAGCGTCCTTTGATGAGACACACTGACTGCATACTCTGTTTCATTGTTTTAAGTGATATGTTTAAACGGTTTCCTGTTGGTCTTCTTCTTCGAAATCTTCTTCATCGTCGATTGTAGCCTCTTGGTATTGCTGATATTCTGAGACCAAATCGTTCATGTTTGATTCGGCTTCTGTGAATTCCATCTCATCCATACCTTCACCAGTGTACCAATGCAAGAAAGCCTTTCGCCTAAACATAGCAGTAAACTGTTCTGAAATTCTCTTGAATAGTTTCTTGGATTGCGGTAGAATTGCCAATAAACGTAGATGCCATTTTTAAACCTCTTGGGGGAATGTCGCAAACCGCGGTTTTAACATTATTGGGAATCCATTCAATGAAATAGGAAGAATTTTTACTCTGAATATTGATCATTTGCTCATCGACCTCCTTCATTGACATTTTACCTCTGAATACGGCAGCGACTGTAAGATATCTTCCGTGTCTAGGATCACAAGCAGCCATCATGTTCTTAGCATCAAACATTTGTTGAGTGAGTTCAGGAACGTTAAGAGTACGGTAGCTGACTGCATTTCTGGCAGTAAGAGGAGCAAAACCAGGCATGAAAAAGTGAAGACGAGGGAATGGAACCATGTTTACAGCCAGTTTTCTCAAGTCAGCGTTTAATTGACCAGGGAAACGGAAACATGTAGTTACTCCAGACATAGTTAAGGAAACGAGATGGTTTAAGTCACCATATGTCGGGTTTTGAAGTCTGAGAGTCCTAAAGCAAATGTCGTATAAAGCTTCGTTGTCAATACAATATGTTTCGTCAGTATTTTCTACGAGTTGATGAACAGAGAGGGTTGCATTGTAAGGTTCTACAACTGTATCTGAAACTTTGGGGGATGGTACTACTGAAAATGTGTTCATAATTCTGTCAGGATATTCTTCGCGAATCTTGGAGATGAGAAGTGTTCCCATTCCAGACCCTGTGCCACCACCGAGCGAGTGGGCTAACTGGAATCCTTGTAAACAGTCGCAATTTTCTGCCTCCTTCCTTACAACATCTAAAACAGAGTCAACGAGTTCAGCTCCTTCCGTGTAGTGACCTTTGGCCCAGTTGTTCCCTGCGCCACTGTGACCTGAAACGACATAGTGGAAATGAAATAACTACAGTATATATCCAAATGTATTTTATAGCAGAAAGTTCAGGTATAGTTGGGGTAGCCAGACTTTTTGAGGAGGAGGTATATTCATTTCGAACAAACTTGGCAAACTGGGGTCTACCTTTTAATGACTACGTAAAAAAAGCTTTTAAAGTTCATTCAAAGTCTGAACTTAGTCGCATACGAGCTAGGGCCTAATTGAATAATTGAAATCAATCTCACCGGCATCGCACCATCGAGATCACTAACGGTGGCATAAGAGCTAATCTTTAATTTTTTTAGGAAGATTATATTTGCCTAATCATATATGATAGATCGCCAAATAATGCACTTTTAATGTATGGGAATAAAGCTTTTAATAATGCTGAATTCTGAAAAAATAAATTATTGTATTTACTTTATTAAATAACTGTTACAATGTACTTTTTTTTTACAAATATCTTACATTTAAATTTTTTTAATCACCAAATAGTTCTCCATATTTTTTATTTGTTTACCAATTTTTCACGAAATCAAAAGGTCTGGCCTTCAGCTTGACAGTACCTCGGTTAACGGTCAATGTACTGAGCACCCTTGGGGGCATTGTGGATATAATTATTTTATTTTTCAGCATTAGCTGAATAATTAAAAATTATAAAAAAAATTGAGTGAATATTTCCAGCCATTTTACCCAATTATATACAGTTCTGAAATGAACATTTTCTTAATAAAAATCCAGTTGTGATTTAAAGTATTCATATATCAGTCATACCGAAAACGAAGTTGTCTGGTTTGAAGAGGTGTCCGAAAGGTCCAGCCTTTACTGAATCCATGGTTCCTGGTTCGAGGTCAACGAGGATAGCCCTGGGCACATAATGATGAGAGCTGAGCCCTCGTTGAAGTACACGTTGATTCTCTCCAGCTGTAGTTCTTCGATTTCTCTAATTTGGCCTGAATAGACGCCCATTGGGTCCAATCCATGTTCATCGCTGATGATTTCCCAAAACTGGAAGGAAATATACAGAATATAATTTTCAAGGACACACTTGTGAAGTATTAATGCTAACAAAAAAAATAAAATGCTGAAGCAATATAATATTTTTTGAAACGCAACAGAGGTCGTTAATATTTCTCAAAAAGTATTGGTTTGGGCCTATTAGAATGTATTTGGTTTGGGCCTATTAGAATGTATTTGGTTTGGGCCTATTAGAATGTATTTAAAATAGATATAAAACATTACTTCTTTTCTATATTTTATAAAGTTAAATTTAATCACTTGCTATACTTCACATCTGAGAAAGTATAGTTTTATGTCTGACAGGTTCCGTATTGGTCGTTTATAAAATGAGAAGTTACTACATTTTGCCGTATAAAAACACGCAGTTAACAATATGCTAAAAGATAAAATAATGATAGTAATAAATAATTGCATACTGTAAACTATACAAAGAGCTTTTCAAAATTAGCAAAGCTCTCAACGGCCATAAAAATTCATTGCTGAAATAACGTCTAAAATACTTGTGGGTGTCTGTGGGCGTCCACGGAATTATAGGAACTGAGAACTGTTCAGGTGTTCCTTATAAGTGTTATTATTTTTGTGCTAAAATGCCTTTCTTAAAATTCTAATCATCGTATTTTTTTATATAATTCTTTGTGTATTTATAATTTATACCACACTCAACCTACACACCCTTTATTATTTATACCACATTCAACCTACGGATTCCTTATTATTTATACCATATTCAACCCACGGGTTCTTTATTATTTATACTACACTCAACCTACGGATTCTTTATTATTATTATATACCGCACTCAACCTATGGATTCTTTATAGATTACAGTTTAGAATGAAAGTAGAAAAATTTTGTTTTTCACAAAGAACCGCTCGCCCATACGCCTATTCAAGGTACGAGCAGCTCGCAGTATCATTACCATGTACGGAGAGCGTCAACGTATGAAATGTTAAGAAAAGGAATTATAAATTTACTGTTCAACCGCAATTTTGTTTACTTAAAATCTATACTAAAGGTCTGGGTACGATAAGAAGCCATTTTTGTCTGGGTTCATTGATGGTATTCTGATAGTGTTTTATACCCAAAATTTATTATATATATATATATATATATATATATAATATGGGTATCAAATGCTGACGTATAACTTCACACTTGAGTTGTCCCATTCTTTTCTTGTGATTCATTACTGTGGGCGTACAAATAGACTTACTGTAAGTGGGTGTAGGTGTCCAATTAGAGTCAGTGGGCGTATTTATACCTGCGGGGTTAGGTAGTGAACTTTGTTTTTTGATCTCTTAAAAAATTAAATCTGGGTTATATGATATTTTAAGAGGCTTTATTTGAACCGTGTATATATACAGTATACACACACACACACACACACACACACACATATATATATATTATATATATATATATATATACCTTTCAACATTTCAACCTTTCAGATGTTGCGTGCGATGATTCCTCATTTCACTCAGGTCAAACTTGTCGCCCCTCCTCTCGAGTTGGTCTGGTGAAGTAGTGAATTGGTTTCTTGTTCTCTCCACCTCATATAGCCAGGTACGCCCGGCTCATCGGGGATTGTTTTGAGCCAGGCGTCTAATCTTCTTTTGAAAAATAATGGTGTATCTCTCTCTTCTCCTTTCCAGTGAATATAGGTTTAATTCGCGTAACCTTTCCCAGTAATTTAGTTCTTTGCACCCATTGATCTTGGTTGTGAAGATTCTCTGAATCCCTTCTAGTTGTCTAATGTCTTCTTTTTTATATGGGTATGTTAGGACCGATCAGTATTCCAATTTGGGTATGATCAGTGTTTTCAGTAGAGGAATCATTATATTCCTATCCCTTCGTTTAAAGGTTCTCAGTATCTGCCCAGTTACTCTCTTTGCTCTGTTTACTGCTATCTAAGATATTTTGTGTTTCAAATTTCGCATCATCAGTCATTACAACCCCTAAGTCTTTTGCTTTAGAATTTCTCTGAATTTCCTGTCCATTTGGGGTATAATATTCCATGGATTTTAGGTCCTCTCTTTTTCCGTACCGTAACAGCTGAAATTTCTCAGTGTTAAACTTCATATTGTTGACTTCCGTCCACTTGTAGATTCTGTTCATGTTTGTTTGTAGAGATCCTATATCTTCTGGGTTTCTTATTTTTCTACTCATCTTTGTGTCATCAGCAAAGGATGTTACTGCCCTGTCTCTGGTAACGTCCTCATCTACAGTATGTCAGTTAGCATGATTATGGAGAGTAGTGGAGCTAATACTGTTCCTTGTGGTACTGAGCTGAGGACCTCTGATTCTGATGAATATATATATATATATATATATTATATATATATATATATATATATATATATATATATATATATATACGGTTCAAATAAAGCCTCTTAAAATATAATGCAGATTTAACTTAAAATATAAATAAATATTAAATTTACTTTTGTTCCAGAATTATGAAATTTATTAAGTGGATACCAAATATTTTTCTGTCGAATTTCGAAAATCTTTAATTGACAAAAAAAAAGAAGAGCGATCAATAAAATATACTGCACATATACTTTATCAGTACAGTGTGAATGTCTTAACTTACAGACGGCCACTCACTCTCTCTCTCTCTCTCTCTCTCTCTCTCTCTCTCTCTCTGGAATTCCAGTAACTTTTATAAATTCAGTGTTTCCCCTTTTCTAAAACATTTCTGATCGTAATGAGCCTTTCATTTCGGACAGTTGTTTTCCCCGTTATAACAAAGCTTAATAGCCGTGGTTCGTGCAGTCCTTCACATCAAGGGAGATGTATGATAGTTCACGTGAAAATAATACTAATTTCAAACTACTTAACAAGTTTGAAACGTATAAACAGAGAAATTCAGTCTAGTTTTTCCTTTGAACTAAATGTGAATTGCTTGTTAAATGTCCTTTGCAGTTTAAGTATTGTGCATTATTAGAACAACAACAATAATAATTATTAATAATGATAATAATAATAATAATAATAATAATAATAATAATAATAATGTTTAAAAGTGAATGTTTAAAATATAACGTAATATAAAAATATATAATTTTATATACCATATGTATGGATGTAACCTATTCCTTTTTGGACTATTATTATCTGACGCGACTCAAAAAAGAGAAATCGTTCATGAATCCAAATTCGATCGCTTGTGACCTTTTCAGTTCTCATTTTTTAGAAATTTTATTTCAATTAATGTCAGTATTTTTACTTAATTGTTCGTTATCACAAAATTAATGGTTTTAATAAGATAAATTAATAGGAATAAATAAAAGGGAAAATATAATTTCATAGAAAATGGCACGGACCAGGTGTGTTTTGATAATAAAATGATAATTGAGCAACTATCCTTTGCTACGAGTCAGAGAGTACATTCTCCATAGAGAGAAAGTACGTGTACAGTTGGTTACAAAAAGTGGGCTATACCAGGCTACATCGACTCGATGGTCCAGTGTAACCTGAATTTTGTAACCTTTGGTATAGAGTAGTAACATATGTTCGGGTCCTTTTGAAGTTAGGTAAAACTCTATGAAAGGTAATCTTAAATATTCTGTCGAGGTTTTTATATAATTCAGTTACAAATCTAATTTGCGTATCGTGTCTTAAATAGAGTCGCTCAAAATTACCAAGTAAGTTACTTAGTAATTTACGAAGTAATTTTGGGCTACCCTGTATAGTCCTTTTTTTGTTTAACTCTATAGTATACAGGATTGTTCATACGTGAGGAACCGTAGCAGTTGGGACTATTTTCATTTATTAAATGGTGCTATGGTGCCTGACTTTTGAATAACCCTGTATACAGGGAACATATTGGCACTTTCAAATGTTTGCTTAAAAGTAAATTTGAGGCGAGAATCTTTTCCCTTCGCCAGTCATTTGTCACTGTTGAACTTTTATCGTGAATAATATATTACCTTCAAAAATATAGAGATGACTCTACTTCGAACTTATTTTACGCCATTTAAAAATATTTCTACTTATTATTTATCTGAATAAAAATAAATTTTCATTTAATGGGTTCATAGACACCATTAACCTTTTACTACCCAAAAGGACAAATTTATAACCTTTCAAATACACACATTCATAATTTAATCCTACAAAATATTTGGGCAGTAAAGGGTTAATTAAGATGCCTAATCGTTTAGTAATGACTTGTTCGTCAATGATGAACTAAGGAACTAAATAATTTCAAAAACCAATGGGACTGATTCTCGTACGAAGTCCAGCCATTTTTTAGCAGGCGACGAGGAAGGATGAGAGTATGAGAGTGGAAACAACTCTCTCCTTCATAAAATCCAGCAAATTAGGCGGGATGATGCAGGGGGTGGTCGCCCGCAGGTCGATCCTGAACCGTCGCTCGAAGCCAACAAAAGTAGTCACAAAAGTAAGTTATACAGTATATACACACTGTGCGTATATATATGGGAATGAACTCAGAATGGTCCCCAGAGGTTCTTTCATGATACACACAGACCGTGCATGGAACAAGGAACTCTTCTGGGAAAATTAAATTCACTATAGTCCGAATAAGTAATAGTAATGGTAAATGACAAACATTAATTTTCCCAGAGAGTTTCTTGTTCCATGCACAGTCTATGTATATCATATATATATATATATATATATATATATATACACACAGGGTGTCTCAAAAGTCCCTGTGCACCTCTCTCTCTCTCTCTATATATATATATAAGTTAATGTGAAATCTGAATTTTAGCGTGGGGTTTTAAAAAAGGGTATATGCAATCAGGTTCTTCATATAATTATAGAAGGGGAAACTGATTTTTTTTTGTTATGATCTTTATTGCAATAATAATAAACAGGTTTAAATTCTCAGTACGGTTCTTCTGTTGTTGCTACACGCTATCCATAAAAGGTATAGGACACTCAAAAATATCACGCGCCCAAGTGTGTGTGTGTGTGTGTTTGTGTGTGTGATCAGGAAAACTAACAATTCCGTTGAAGGTTGAAGAGTTTCTTTGATCTTGTCAGAAATGTCTTATCCAAAATGATTTTGGACAATTTTCTCTTTCTCTCTTTCTGTCGTGTCTTACGAGTCAGTGTTAGCGAGATAGAGCCATTGAAGGTGCAAGAAACCCGCGACACCACGCCTAATTCGTTCTCCAAACAAGGAAAGCGTTTCTCGCGTTGGTATGAAAACGCCTACGACCGCAAAAGTCCAAATACGCCCACGACCGCAAAGTCTACGTACGCCTACAACTTTACTTGCTAAACGGTACCCGCCCGAACTTATCGATGCCGCAAGGTGTTTTGCTGGGACCCCACTTATTCCTTCGTTTTTTTATTTTAAAGTGTAACCTTGACATGAAATGACCGAGAGTTATTCGCTTTTACGATTTCGATATATTGAGCTACACGACTGTATTAAATGGATATGTTATATATATATATATATATATATATATCATAATAATAAAGTTTTGGGGCCTTTTAAATTATTTTAAGGATGCAATGGCTATAATTATTAACTATTATCATTCTTTGTAATGAGGAAAATAGTTTTTTGTACTTAATTAAATCTAACTATTTATCTGTAGATATGTGCCTGAATCTGACGGGACATCTCACTCACTGTGCACATGCCTGATTATGTTGCGTCCTTGTATCCAAGTGACACAGTTAATTTATATAAATTTTACAGATTGTTATAACTATACACGCATAAATGCGCAAATATATGTAGGAATTAAGCTGCTAAAAAAACCGTATAAGTTAAAATCAGCTGTTTTCACCCTTCTGACTCACTCATGTCAAGGTTAAAACAATGATCGTAAATGAAACAGACTTCTCTCACACGACAAATTAACGTATGAGGTCTCTCTGATATGTGAAAAAGACATTCATTCGTATCATGATTTCCTATTCTCTGTCCTAGATTACGTACGTACAGTACTTTCGCATATCTTGAATTAATACTTTTAGTATGTACGTGGGTTGACTCTATAATACTTCACCCGTTACACGAGTAATATGTGTAAGCGCTATTTTTAAAGAAGTACGATAACTATTGATTACGCAATCCTAGTATTATATAAACGTAGAGACCAAGCTTTCGCAACAGTTTATTAACATTTTATTTGACACAAAATTTGAATGAACGTGTTTAGCCTAGTAAAAGTATTGTGTTACGTCTTCTCATTTGTATGCAAAATCTTATCATTACAATATTAAAAAATAAAATACGTAATCTTTCGTCGGACTTTGGAAAATGAATATTCATAACCGCAAATTGGACGAATCCGATTTGACTACCTTATCAATGACGAATTTTATCTTGATATCTCGTTTGCATTAAAGTTAAAATCATAATATTAAATTCATTTTAATGATAAATAAAACAAAATGGAACAGCTGTACGGCACACATCAGAATTTAAAAGGACTCCGTCCTTATTAGGAAGACGGGAGCGAGAGGTGCCCGCAACGCCATTTGAACCCAGCGAGAGAAAGTCTTTAGCGTCAGAGAGGATAAGAATAACGACATAAAAATTATTAAAATAAAAAATAAAGTCATATTAGTACCGTCATTTTATGCATTCCATGTATTATATCTGCAGGAATGGTGTGTGATATATATTAATATATATATATATAAGCCATAGCGGATACATTTCATAAAATTCTTGATGGCTTAGTCTGAAAATGGAAGCAATTTAATGAATATTCCCTTTAAGAATGCCTTTCGTATAACTCCTCATCGTTGCACGTTTTTGTACAACATTTAATGAACTATTTGTCTTTTATGAAAGTAGTTTTTGGTAGTTAAATTATCTCTCTGCAGTATATTGAAAGTTGAAAGTTTTTCTTGAAAATAAGTGATATTAACCATAATAATAATAATAATAATAATAATAATATGGGATTTATCTTTTGCCAATAAAGATTATTATTACCGCTAATATTATTATTATTATTAATAATAATCATAATAATAATTGTGAAAAATAATTTAAAGGTATGCACCTTAATAAATATAATAATTATCACACCTTTAAAGACGTTATCTTTTAAATGATAATAAAATTCCTAAGACTCGAAAGTCTATACTATTTTAAAGTAATCTTTCTTCTACCGTTGTTTACAATTATAAAATGAACATTGCAATTTTTGCCTTTACAGAATGATGCTTCGACGCGAGTATCGTAGTTTTCTTATCAACAAAACCTCACGACGATACGAGTATAATAGCAGTGAAAATAAAGCGAGTTATCTTTAGGTTCTGATGATGATGTATGACTGAAGTTTTTATCCAATTTAAACTTGTTTGTTGGAGAGTGTAAAAAACACTGCATGTACTGCTGTCTGTTATTAGCTGTTAATTGTGTGCATGAACGCTCTCAGACACAGACACATAAGAACGTGCTAATCATTATTGTCTATCTTCAGCAGCACTATATTTTCTTGTTTCTTTTTAATACAAACGTGTTGTGTGTGTGTAATATTATATATATATATATATATATATATATATATATATATATATATATATATATATATTATATATATATAATATATGTATGTCTCTATTCAATGTACAAGCACACTCATTAAAAACATAATGGATAATGAAGCACTATTAATCCTAACTGCAAAACCGAGTGAGAAGAAACCGCTTCCGGATGCCTTTCATGTAATTACTTGAGAGGTTGTTGCGAGTCGTCGTAGGTCATGCCCCAAAATAGGTTTTCTTAATGAGTTTAAATCAACATATTTTCTCTACTTATGAACTTAAATGAGGTCTCACTTCCTGTGTTAAAAGTAGTTTGAAAGTCCTCTTCTGTACATAGTGAATTAAATTCCCGCAAAACATGTCATTATAAAACACTAAATAAATACAGGGTGATTCACTCGCTGGTAGCCCCAGAGTATCGCTAATACGATACTCTGGGTTACCAGCGAGTGAATCACCTGTATATAAACACTAAATAAATATAATAGTAACTGTATATAGAAAAATAAAACATTTCCCTGCAGTTATATACGAAATATGCAACTCTGATGTAAATACAATCTTTGTTTTAAGCTTAAATACCCAATTAATTGTACCGTTGGTATGGGTATGTCATACAAAATAAAAGCAACACTTTCCTTTAAAGTTCTCTTAATTTTATTTATTTCTAACTTTTATCGCAAATAATAATAATAATGGCAATTTGTTGTCTGAGAGATTATAAATGAATAAGGACATAAAATAGTCGTTTATTTTCAATTCAAGATAAAACTTATGAATAACCTTGAATTTCCTCTTAATACTTTTATGACTTTAAATTCCCGTGAATGGGAAGCTTGTATCTGAATTAATTATAAAATAGTTCTTTAATAACTTCCACTTAAATATACGTCATTAAATGTACGTTCATTAAATGTACGTTCATCGAATGTACGTTCGTCAAATTCGTTATATAAAACTGTCTAACTGTTTATATACTGAACGTAATTTGTATTCGAGTTAAATGAATTCTTCAATTGTTAAGTATAAAACGTACCTTAGATCCGATCTGGTTACCGCACTGTCCGGCCTGGAGATGGAGAATTTCCCTCATGGTGATGGGTATAAAATTCGACTGTGGACGGATTAACAACAATAAAGAGGATCTTCAGGGGCTTCCCAACACGTCGAACCCGCTCGGTGTTCAGACGAGAAATGAGAGAATGAGAGGCCCTCCTCACATTCTGCTTAACAACATGCCTCGATGCATGCCTTCCCTCCCCCCCCCCCCCCCCCGTTCATCCCTCACCGTCATCTACCCACTCTTTGCCCCTTCTGCTCTCATGCCCCATGCCCAATGCACTCCCATCGTATTTGTCACCCATTCCTACTAAGGCAGGATCGGCATTCACTTATTTACTTCGATAAGATTCACATAAAAAAAATTAACATGGAAATTTAACGATTTTTATTTTATTTAAATTTGCACAAAAATCAATAAAATATGATAACATTCGCTGTTGCAAGGAGAAAGTTTGTAGCTATAGACTTCCAATAGTAATATACTATATATATATATATATATATATATATGGTGTTTATGTGCAGCAAAATAAGTGTCCATTATTGCAGTGTTACTTATAAATATACAGAAAAGCAATAATTAATAAATTACAACCGGTATAATTTTATTGAGATAAAATATAACGGTATTTTATTTATTTTGACCATTAAGCTTCAGGCTTTACTGGGCTCTCAAATTAATAAAGATATAATAATGATATAATCGTGATTAAATTTAAATTAAATATAAATAAATTCCGCATAAAAGTATTAATAAAGATTAACTCGTTTACAGGATGTAAAATAAACGGTCGTATTCTGATACACTTGAATAAAAAAGAGAGTAAATAAGTCAATTATTAATCACATTTTTTAATCATTATAATTGATACAGATAAATATGCAAAGAGTTTGCATTATCTGGAAACAGAAAGCCTAATTTTCTCTGCTACGCTTTTAGTTTTTATTCATTGAATGTAGCCTTGTCCTTATGCATTAAGTGTATCATGCCCGTAATAATTCCACTATAAACTAAATTCTTTTTTAGATTTAACAAATAAGGACCAAAACAGGTGGATTTAATGTCCGAAATCTTTGTAATGACTCGCGTATTCGACTGTTCCTTTCACTTTCTTTAATTTTCCTTCATTTTATGGGCAGGAAATTTCTTTGCGAGGTCAATTGCGACGCTGGGTACTCGGCTAGTGGTGTAAACGGGTCAAAACGTACAATATGAGTCTGAAAAGTGAAGAAAAAGCTCATAAAAGACATTATACACGCTGTATAAATAATTTTACGACGAGTAAAATTGCCTCGTGTTACAATTACTGTAGTTTAATAAACTGTAAGATTTTATTATTGCAAAAGTTAATGTACTGTAAAAAATGCTGTATTATTATCGCCAGGTTAAATTTACGTATGAAACAAATTTCAATTAAGAGTTACTGCTGCTCGTTTTGTTTTCCCCCTATCTTAACTGCATGAAGCAGTTTGGCCCTTTAGTGGAAGCGCTCTTTATTCTGATCCCGTCGATGTGAATGATTTGCACGTAGCTTCAGTTCGATCTGCGGCTAAATCTATTCCCTACTCAGCTTGTGTTACCCACGATACCAAAATACCCAGGTTATATAATTATATTACTCAGGTCACGTACGTATATAGATTTCGTTGCTTTCATATTTTAATGAATGCACAAGGATAGAAAAGATTCTAAATAAATTACTTGACACTATACGAGTGTGTGTATATATATATATATATATATATATATATATATATATATATATATATTATATATATATATATATATATATATATATATATATATATATATATTTATAAGCGTGTAAAAGTAATTTCATCTAAGCTTTCGCAATAACCTCGAGTTAAAAAAAATCTTCTGATTGCTAAATGTTCAAATATGGTCAAATTTTAAAGTTCAGTAAAAAAAAGAGAAAATAATAATAATAATAATAATAATAAAAAAAATAAGGCCTTTAAACAGATCGACTTTGTTTATGAAACTTCATTTATTCACCATCAATAAGTTTAGGAGAGGTTAAAAGCTAAAAAAAAATATTTTGCCAATCTACATCTTGTATTTTATTTTATTTTAAAGTTGTTACTAAGCATATATATATATATATATATATTAGTTATCACAGAGAAATGCAATTAAAAACTAAATAAAAAGTAACTATATTTCAGAGATGCATGAAACTTTGTGATATGATAAACAATAACAGTAGTTGTCGAAAGACTTCATAACAAATGTTGGAAGTGTTCACTGAGCGTTACATGAACTACGAGGGCCACTCACTATATTTTGCCCCACCTTTTTTTTCTTTCCAAGTTTCCTTGTAAGTTCCAGAAATTTTGTACACAAGTAGTTACATACCTTTTTTACACGTTTTTATTTTTCCACATAAGTCTCTATCCTTTTCTACGGCTTTCCTCCACCTCGAAACAAGGGCCTTTATTCCTTGCTGGTAAAAGTCCGCTGGGTTTCCGCTGGAGCCACCTCTTAACCTCCTCAACAACCTCATCGTCATTCTGAGTCACTCAAAGTGGTGTACCCAAGTCTCATCCCCAGTCACAATTCGTGAAAGGAAGTCATCCCCTTCTGTCTCGTGTCGAACCAACGACTCAGAAGCAATTTTTTTCTTTGGGCTTTGTGATCTTCAGTCAGTTGGCGAGGAACAAACCGTGAGCACACTTTTGAGTATCCCAGTTGTTGAATTATCGTATTCACACTTCCTTCACTAATTCCTAGCTCCAGTGATAGCTCCTTATATGTGACGCGCCGATTTGATCGAATGATGCTGTTAGCACGTTACGGTTACACATTGTGAGATGTCACAGCCGATGCCGGGCGACCGCTGCGTGGCTCATCATCGAGGCTGGCTCTCCCTCTCTTCGATGATTTCACACGTTTAGACCAGCGTCCAACTGTGCTTCGATCAACAACAGCATCTCCGTAAACGTTTTGTAGACGTTTATGAATATTTCCAACTGTTTTCTTCTCTGCGGTTAAGAACTCGATAACAGCTCTCTGTTTACGACGCACATCACTGTCAGACGCCATTTTCGAAACTGCGTTAACCATCGGTTTTATACAAGGGTATTTAAAAGCAAATTTATACAAGGAAGGGAGGTTCAAACTGGAAAAATCCGGTTATGTGAAGCGCAGAAAGTTCAAACTTGCGGCCCAAAAGACATTTCAGCCCCATGGCCTATTATTTAGCTACGAAAAAGGGTGGAGCAAAATATATTGAGTCCCTAGTATAAGATTGATTTTCAAATGGTGATGTTCGGCCTTATGTAAATACATATATGGATTTCAGATTTCGAACTACACTTCAGATTTTCAACGAAAATGACTAACCTAACCTAACCAGACGTAACCTAACCAGTCGTAACAACGAGGCATAATATAACCTAACCTTACCTAATTTAAACTAACTTTTGAATATCGACATTATGCGTGTCGACATTGTGCAGATCGACTTAGTTCCGATACCCCTTCACCGACATGTTCGATGCACAAGCCTGAACGGCCAAGCATATTGCTGAACATGGGCTGTAACACCTTTGACTGAATGTTGGCAGTGATGTTGGTAATGTTTTATTGCAATTCTTCCAGAGTGTCGGGACTGTTCGTATATACCTTGTCTTTTATGTAGCCCCACAATAAGTAATCCGTTGATGATAAATCAGGTGAGCGTGGAGGCCCATAATCCCATAGAAATTATGCGATCACAAAAAATTAATTCCAACACTGTCATTGTCTGATGAGAAGTATGGCGTATTGCCTCGTCTTGTTGCAACCACCTATTATGGATTTCATCCTGTGATAAGCAGCTCAAGAACTTGTGTGTGATGTCAATGTAACTCCCCGACGTAATCGTGCGTGTTTTGTGAATTCACACATCTGGTGAGGCGAAATCACGCCACATCCAAATGGTTTGAAGACCACTGACAGTACACGAGTCGTCTTTCACTGTTTCATGGACGCAGTTCCATGCACTTTATATGGGTGCAACGTTAGTTGTTTCACTGCCTTGGTACAACTTTCCAATGTTATTACTGTTTGCTGTGATAACTTGTGGAGAGATTTGGAAGGACTGCGTTGCATTATGTCCCGCTTGTTAGGAACTACCTCTTCCGTGTTCGTTTGTGCAGTTTGTTCCATAACACTACCTGTTTTCGGAACGTTGAACGATCTTCCACATTCTATGTTTGGTTGGAACGTTTCTTGCTCCTAAGCGTTCACTAAATTCATGCTGGCACTGTTTGAAGGTTACAGTGGTCACGTAAGTTTCCAGAACAAAACATGCTGCTTCAAGTTTAACGCCATCTTCACAAGCCCTAAACTTAGGTCTAGGCCTAGGCTTAGGTTGTCCTAGTGCTGATCTAGGCTAGGTTAGGCAAGCACCTTAAGGTATCCTGGTTCTCATGCTACTAAGTTTATTGTACTTGCATCTCTGAATTATAGTTCCGTTTTATTTAGTTTTGTATTTGCATTTCTTTGGGTTAACTGATAAAATAATATACAGAGTGGTGCAAAAGTCAGGAACCATAGGCACATTTTATTAAATTATAATAAATGTTCGAATTGGTGGCCTTCCACTTGGAGACACTTTCTGACGCGTTAAATGCATTTTTGAACATTCCTTAACACATTGGTACTGATTTTGTCACACTCAGATGTGATTTTATCCTTTAGAGAACGTATGGTTCTGGGTCGATCAGCATAGACTACCGACGTAATAAATTTAATAAAATGTGCCAATGGTTCCTGACGTTTGCGCCACCCTGTATATATATATATATATATATATGCGCCTCGGTGGTGTAGTGGTTAGCGTCGCTGACTACGAATCCATCGGCTCCGGGACCAGCATGCGGCGCGCAGCAAAACCCAGCTGTTCATCCTTCCACACAATAAAGAAAGTGGTTGGTAGATAAATGGGTACCCTGGGTAGCCTAGTGGTTAAAACGTTGGGCTGCTGATGGGGCGTGGTTCAGATTCCACGTTAAACTGTGGAGCTAAGGTGGAGTGAAAAGCTTGACCTTCGTCAGAATGAACAATTCGGGCGGAAGCAAAACCAAAGGTATATACTAGGGGCACTCAATATATTTTGCTCCACCCTCTTTTCTTAGCTAAATAATAGGCCATAGGGCTGAAATGTCTTTTGGGCCGCAAGTTTGAACTTTCTGCGCTTCACATAACCGGATTTTTCCAGTTTGAACCTCCCCTCCTTGTATAAAACCGATGGTTAACGCAGTTTCGAAAATGGCGTCTGACAGTGATGTGCGTCGTAAACAGAGAGCTGTTATCGAGTTCTTAACCGCAGAGAAGGAAACAGTTGGAAATATTCATAAACGTCTACAAAACGTTTACGGAGATGCTGTTGTTCATTAAAGCACAGTTGAACGCTGGTCTAAACGTGTGAAATCATCGAAGAGAGGGAGAGCCAGCTTCGATGATGAGCCACGCAGCGGTCGCCCGGCATCGGCTGTGACATCTCACACTGTGTAACCGTAACGTGCTAACAGCATCATTCGATCAAATCGGCGCGTCACATATAAGGAGCTATCATTGGAGCTAGGAATTAGTGAAGGAAGTGTGAATACGATAATTCAGCAACTGGGATACTCAAAAGTGTGTTCACGGTTTGTTCCTTGCCAACTGACTGAAGATCACAAAGCCCAAAGAAAAGAAATTGTTTCTGAGTCGTTGGTTCGATACGAGACAGAAGGGGCTGACTTCTTTTCACGAATTGTGACTGGGGATGAGACATGGGTACACCACTTTGAACCTGAAACAAAACGCCAATCCATGGAGTAGCATCACGCAGACTCCCCACGCAAGAAAAAGTTAAAACTGGCTCCCTCTGCAGGAAAGGTTATGGCCGCCATCTTCTGGGACATGAAAGGGGTGATTGTGGTGGACATTATGAAGAAAGGACAAACAATCAACTCAGAGGCATATATTGCTACCGTACAGAGATTCCAGCGACGTATAAAGCGAGTTCGACCGGAGAGAAAACTGGAAGATTTCATTCTTCTGCACGATAATGCAAGACTACACAACAGTTTGCAAACAAGAGAGGCCATCACAAAAATGCGCTTGACTGTGTTACCTCATCCTCCATACAGCCCGGATCTGGCACCTTCAGACTTCCATTTGTTTGGGCCAATGAAGGATGGTATTCGTGGAAGAAAGTTTCAGAGTGAAGATGAGGTTGTTGAGGTTAAGAGGTGGCTCCAGCGGAACCCAGCGGACTTTTACCAGCAAGGAATAAAGGCCCTTGTTTCGAGGTGGAGGAAAGCCGTGGAAAAGGATAGCGACTATGTGGAAAAATAAAAACTTGTAAAAAAGGTATGTAACTACTTGTGTAGAAAATTTCTGGAACTTACAAGGAAACTTGGAAAGAAAAAAAAAAAGGTGGGGCAAAATATATTGAGTGGCCCTCGCGTGTATATATATATATAGATATATATATATATATATTATATAATATATATATATATATATATATATACATACTGTATCTCCCAAAAAGTGGCCACGTTTTTCACCGGGCCGACAAAATTACAATTCAAAGGATTAACTAAATGAAACAAAAAATCATACTCACCGCTTTACATTGTCCTTAAAATGAGAATATCTCTCCATTCTATTGGTTTGGTTTACTGTTATCTTGTTTTGCACATCGAAATTCACGTCGTTAGCCATGGTTTTTCCTAAGTCCTTTGCTGAATGGCTTCTCTGGATATTTATCTCTCTGGAGTATATGTTCTAGCGATTTTAGTGTTTCTTTCTCATGTATCTAAGGAACTGACTTCTGTGTTAAATTTCATATTATTATTCTCTGACCATCTGTATATATTTGTGTTCTCTGTTTCAGTTGCAATGTCGTCTGTTGTCTTTTTGTCTGCTGATTTTGGATCATTGCCAAAACATGTCAGTATATGATTATGGATAATATTGAAACAAGAACTGTTCCTTGTGGTACTGAGCTATATACAGTATACCACTGACTCAGAAGACCTTTCTCGAATCGAAACATGCGAGAGAGAGAGAGAGAGAGAGAGAGAGAGAGAGTAGCCGTAATGATACTAATAATATACAAAGCTTCAAACATTTTTTGCATTAAACACGTAAACTAATATTTTATTTGATAAACTCTGAAAACAATAGCTTTATTCACATCCAATACACATAAAAAGAAATTAAACACAGACAAATTTAATAACAACACAGTTATTAATCATATTTCTTTCGCGGGGTTTTAAACAATGATTTTACAATCTATATAGCGGATGATCTTCGTTCGAAATTGCAAAATAGTGGTGACTTTCCTTTAGATGTGGTGCACCTTACTCCACAAAATTAATTTTCTTTCCTTTCTACATTCTTGCAGGAGAGAGTAAAAAATACTGTTACTACACTAAAAGATAATCACAATATTATCTCCGATATTTCTATACCAGTACTAAAGCTCTATAAACCTTTTAATGCTCACGGGTCTTTTCTAACATTGAATAAAATCGTGAGGCTCAAGCCAGAGCAAAATCAATAAAGGGCACGCTCGCAACCGAACGAGTAAAGACAAAAAATGCACAGCTTTGTCTAAAATCATGAACTTAATTGTTTTCAAAGGTATTTTCCAATCAGTTACTACCTTTTCAAGAGGTAGCCAAATATTTTACAAACATGTCTCGATAAAAAACAAATAACCGTGTATTAAATCCTCGGAATTATGGAAAAGCTATACTTTAAATCAACTAATAATGATAATTTGTTCTATATAGGGTTGATCGGATATGTGATCGTGATTTAGGACACACGTGGGCTTTGAGAGACAACGTAACGAATGTCACAGTGCTCACAATGGAATGCGTTGTGACGTCCTAAGGAATGCATAGCCATTTATGTCACACTTGTTTGTTAGGATATTCCTGAGACAATTTTCCACTGAAACTTGATATAGAACCTTTTATATAATAATAATAATAATAATAATAATAATAATAATACGTCAGGAGGACCAGAAACTAGTAGAGCGCTCTAAATACTAGATTATTACCAGCCAACACCAGCGGAAGTCGAACCCTGACTTCAGAGTCTTCTCTTCGATTATAGGGAAACGGTGTTATCCACTGAGTTATACGGGTGTTGGTCAGCCTTTTATAAGTTATAGGAGATTATATAATTTTATAAAGTGAAAATTTATAAAATTCTTTAGTTTTTACGACCTTATTTAACCCTAAAACATACATGATCAGAATTGTGACTAATCCATTAAAATTTTAGTTCGAGAGGCGGGTTCCTTCACATATATTATATATATATATATATATATATATATTATATATATATATATATATATATATAAAGGAACAGCAATACAAGTCCTTGAAGGAACATTTTATTCTTAACAAAACTTTCGGTGAGGCTCTCGCCATCTACAGTGTTAGAAATTTTATCGTGTTATTTTGAGGATGGACGATGTTCTTTGTTATGATTTTAGTTCAAATTTTATTTGTGTATTCTGTAATGAATGTTTATTATTATTAATTAGCGAATTACTTTTAAATGATTTTAAATCATAAGGTAAGTCTTTGTAATTGTTTTAATGGTTATACAGGGTGTTTCTAAAGTAACCATCTATTTTGGTGAAATAGGGGGATTTTAAACAATTGTTATATTGGCATAATGGTATGTGCATTGTTATACAAAATTCATGTATTTATATATTTCAATTGCTTTACACGATTTTTTGTTAATTATTTTATTTTATTTTCAGACCCATATCATTGATAATGAATGTGCAAGAACGGGTTTATGTAGTAACATGCAGGATAAAAGGCATGAAGTGCAATGAAATTAGAGAAAAGTTTGAGAGAAGGTTTCGTAAAACAGGCCCTAGAGACCAGGCTATTCGCGAATTAGTAAACAAATTTATGAGGACTGGATCTGTGCATGACGAGCGTAGATCTGGACGGCCAAGAAGATCTCACGAAAGAATCGAATCTGTTCAAGAAGCATTCGAAGAGGATCCACAATTATCGATTCGGAGGGCATCCACAGATTAGAAATTCCACAAACAACGGTTTACAGAATTCTACGTTATGATTAAAAAAAAGTCATACCACATTCAAGTGTTCCACAACTTACAAGAAGAAGATTATCCACGAAGAGCAACAATGTGTGCCGAGCTTACAAATATATATATATATTTTCATGTTTTAAAGGTGTTTTTTTTATAATTCATATTATTTCGCAAAATAGACGGTTACTTTAGAAACCCTGTATATTTGAACTTGCAGCCTCTCAATTATAGTTTTATTATATATTTGTAACTACCATATTTTCCCCGGTTCTAGCACTGAAGATGCCGAGAGCCTCACCGACAGCTTTGTTAAGAACAAAATGTTCGTTCAAGGACTTGCCTTGCTGTTACTTATTAAGTTTAGATTTCCATCTAGAAAACCGCTCGGCAATAATATATATATATATATATATATATATATATATATATATATATATATATATATATATATATTATATATATACACACACAAATCATATAGTAATAAACAAAGCAAAAAGAGTCGCGGGACAGGTACTAAGAACGTTCAAAAGGAGGGACAAGACACTAATGATTCCCCTGCTGAGAACACTGATCATACCAAAACTTGAATACTGTCCAGTTTTGACGTCCCCTATGAAAAGGAAGAAATTAATAACTAGAAGAAACGCAGAGACATTTCACAGTCAAGATTGATGGGTGCAAAGAACTCAATACTGGGAAAGACTACGTAAACTAAATCTGTACACATGGAAAAAGAGCGAAAAATTGGTACCAACCTAAAACTAAACCCAATTACCATTCAAGCAAAGCTGGAAAATAGGAAAGGCAGAATGTGTAGTGTTCCCAAATTAAAGGCCCGACAAGGGACCTCCTCAACACTGAAGGAAAATAGATTGGTTGTGACGGGGCCAAGACTTTTAACCAGCTTCCAAAGAACTTCAAAAACGTTACAGGGGTCAAAGTTGAAGTCTTCAAGAGAAGACTAGATGCCTGGCTGAGGATGGTACCAGATGAGCCGGGTGTACCCGGCTATGTGCAGTGGAGAGCACAAGAAAGCAACTCGCTCCTCCACCAAGCCAGGCCTAGAGGCGGGGCCACCAGCTTGACTTTCGTGTGAAGAGAGACCAACACACGCAACATCAACGAGTTTAACGAGGTGTATATATATATATGTATATATATATATATATATGTGTGTGTGTGTGTGTATATATATATATATATATTCTGACACCCTGCCTAGTCAAACTCTTTCGGCTTTGCATTTCATCTGGTACTTTTCCTTCCTGATGGAAGTTCGCTTTCATTCAGCCTGTCCCAAAGAAGGGTGACGCTATCAACCCTTCAAATATCGTCCAATTACGTACTTTGATTTCTTGCCTTTCTAAAGTTTTTTAATTTATCCTTAATAGAAAGATTCTTAAATCTTCTTTCAGATCGTCAGTACGGGTTCCGCAAGAGACGCTCCAATGGCGATCTTCTTGCATAATCTCTAACTCTTGGTCATCTTCCTTTCAGGATTTCGGTGAAATCTTTGTTATTGCACTAACATATCAAAATCTTTTGATAGATTCTGGCACAAATCTTTAATTTAGAAACTACCCTTCTTCGGTTTCTATCCTTCTATCTGTGCCTTTATCTCTGATTGACTTTCTAGCCGATCTATAGCTACGGTTGTAGATGGCCACTGCTCTTCTCCAAAAGCTATTAACAGTGGTGTTCCTCAGAGCTCTGTCCTTTCACCCACTCTTTTTCTTTTATTTATCAATGATCTATTAAGTCGCACTTCCTGTCCTATCCACTCCTATGCCGATGATTTCATTCTTCACTTCTCCACCTGCTTCACAAAGCGTCCCTCTCAACAGTCACTCTATGCTTTGCGTAGGACGGCTACAGTACACCTGACCTCTGATCTTTCTACTATTTCTGACTGTGGCAGAGTAAACCTTGTGGTTTTCAATGGCTTAAAAACTCAGCTTCTACATCTTTCTACTCGTCACAATCTTCCACACGACTATGATAGCCACCCCACACGTGAGAAGCGTACTCCACACAAGGGAAGACAAGACTCCTGTACAGAGACAAACAACGAGATGAGTTGAAGAAACTACGAAAACTGGCATAATAAACACAGCTCTACTTGACCGGGTGGAATCAAAGTTTTTTTCGTCTCATCAATTCCCTGCCTCTTACTACTGTCTTCAAAATTTCTCTCTTTGCCGCAATATTGCTTCATTTTCTCTCTACTTTCGCTGTTATAACGGACATTGCTCTTCTGAACTCTCTAACCTCATACTTTCTCCTTCAAAATGATCATGTAGTATCAGACTTTCGACACATTCTCATCCCTTTTTTGTCCAACTCTCTAACGCAAGGGTTAATCGGTATTTTCAGTCTTTCATCGACTCAATTAGTCAACTCTAGAACATCCTTCCTCAATCCATCTTTCCCCTGTCTGTGACCTCCAATTTTTGAAAGTAGAGTGTCCAGGCATCTCGAAAATTTTGAACATTGATTTCGACTTCTTCTTCTTCTTCTTCTTCTTCTGTGGAGGGGGCGTTTTTGCGGGCATTCATCCTTGGCCTCTCCTTTCTACATGGAAAAAATATCCATATTATACTTCAAGATGGTTTCGAACATCGGTTCAGGAACGACCTGTGGTCGACCCCTCTGCTGCATCCCTTTCATTTGCAGGATTTGATGAAGGAGAGAATTGGTTTCCGCTCTCATCCTGCCCTCGCAGCCTGCTACGCATGACCAGTAAGGGACTCTGCACAAGAACCTGTTCAGCTGGGACAGTACAGATTCTACCTCTTCTCTCATTCCAGTGTGTTTATATTTCATTTCTAAGATTAGGGACACAACCCGCGAGTATTTTACATACGTGTATATTATTGTGTACCGATCGCGTCTTCTTCCAAGGAATAGAGTTTCAGGGATTGTAATCGAAACCAGTAGTCTTAACCTCTCGTTTCCTCTATCTTAGATGTAAATTCTTTTGTAAGGTTTTATGTTTGCAATATCTTGTATTCTGTAATGGCTTGTGAGTACTGAGCAATACTCAATTATTGGTAGGACTAGACTCTTCCATATATTTTAATGTTTTGCTTTTCTGTTGTGGAAGTTTCTTCAGATAATTCCCATTATTTTTCTAGATGTTGTAATTTTAATGTTATATTATTCTCTGAATTTGCATTCGATGATATTATTACTCCAAGATCCCTGACTTGTGTGGTTTGGCTTCATCTGTTTGGCCTGCAGTACCCTAATTTAAGTAGTACCTTCTTGTTACCATATCTTATAAGTTGGAATTTTTCTTCATTGAACTTCATATTTGTTGTCTTTCGGCCATTTGAATAATGTTTCAGTATTGCTTTGTAATTTTTCTGTCACCTTCTTTTGATATTCTTTGCATATCTTTGTGTCATCCACCAAATATGATACGATGCTGTCATTAAGATCTGCGTCAATAGCTGTAATCATTATTATTATAAACAGCAAGGGAGCTAGTACTGTACCTTGTGGGACAGAGCTTAAGAGCTCTGAGACTTCAGATTTGACTTAATTTACTACCGCTCTTTGTCAGAAAATTAAATATCTATCATCCCAGCTCAACAGTAATTCCATAATTACATTTATCGAGGATTTTAGTAAAATCAGGATCTACAGTGTGTCCGTAAAGTCATGGTGGGATTTTAAATAGCTATATTATTGCAACGAAACATGATAATGAGATGAAACAATGCCAATTGAAGAACAACTCTCAAAGTTGTATCTTGTAGTTAGTCTAGGCTAAGCTTAACCTTTATCTCGTAGTTAGTCTAGGCTGTCCATGCCTATGTTGAACATGAGCGTAATAGCCCGAAAGTTAATGTGTGGTGTGCTCTAGCACGAGATCGAGTGATTGGCCCATTTTTCTTCGCGGAACCCACTGTGACGTTACACAACTACCTCGCTATGTTGGAACATTTTGCAGTACCCCAATTTATTGACAATAATGTCATCTTTCAGCAAGATGGTGTTCCTCCGCACTATGGCCAACGTTGTTCGAGAATTCCTTAATGAAAAATTTCCACAGAGATGGATAGGAAGAGGAGGATGAAGCCATGGCCTCCACGCTCTCCGGACCTGACACCTTTGGACTTTTATTTGTGGGGTCGTCAAGCAAAGCGTGTACAGTGTACACATTAGGGATATTCATCACTTGCACGAGCGAATCACGGAAGCTATCGCATCCGTCACTCCTGATGTTCTTGGGCTGTGTGGCTGGAATTGAATCACCGCCTAGATGTCTGCAGGGCTACCAGAGGAGCCCATATCGAACTACGTTAATAAAGTTATTCTTTTAGAGTTGTTCTTCAATTTGCCTTTTTTTCATCTCATTATCATGTTTCGTTGTAATAATATAGCTATTTAAAATCCCACCATGACTTTACGGACACACTGTATTAGGGCTACGTCGTGGCTGATGTCTTGGATGGAAGATCGTTCTCTGCGCCCAGGTTATGTAGCGACTCGTGTTTCGGATCCCACGTAAAGCCGTAGGTCCCCTCTGTCGCATGACCTTAGATGTTGCGACGGTAGTTAAACAATCCAATCGCACAAAACAAACATCATAAAATACATCTATGTTTTGACCTCAACACAATGTTTCCAGTATTATCTCTTGGTGGCCTAATAACTGTGATAGACATGATTTTCCAGCTGATAGACATGATTTCCCAGCCCTGAAGCTATGTTGGTTCGGATTGAATAAATCCTTTTCTTTGGGCAGTGAGCAATTTTCCCTCTAATTACACATTCGAAGCACCTTATAAATTGAAAGTGAAAACTACTGGCCGATAGTACTTAGGCATTGCTCTGTTACCTCCTTTGAATGAAGGGGTAATGTTTTTCGCATTTATGCAAGTGTGTTTCCATTAGGCAAATGATATCTACACTGGTTTCCAGAGCCAATTTTGCGAGTATTGCAATTTTGTAATAAATCTGTGCTTCCTTCGGGAGGAACACAAACTTGCGGTGCATCTTGTTCCTAAAGAATCATGCATCGGGACCGATAATAACGAAGGGTGTCTGTAATACAAACTTGCGAAAATTGCAATAAGTTGAATTCGGATATTGATGTTCCTTGGACTAGAGTAACACGGAGCATTGTTGCTTTAGTGGTAATGAACCACATACAAAAGCTCTCAAACTTTGACCCCCTATTTCCTGAGCAATGCTGCTGTCAGCTGCTCGTACCCTGAAATGGCGTATGGGCGGAATGGTGCTCTATGTAAATAGATGTTTAACTCTTCATACTTTCACTTAAATTATGGAATGCATCGATGATTATATATATATACCGTCTGCCAAAAAAAAGGGTTCACTCTAAAAACAGCATGAAATCAACATTTATTAACCAAACCATAATGAAAACTCATACAGAGCAAACCTATGTAAACAGTATATATGTACACCAATTTTCAGATTATTATATTTAAAATTGATTATTTGATGGGGATTGTTTATGTTCAACAAAATTTTGTGATGAACATCGCTCTCAGTTTTGAATTCTGGGAATCCACAAAGGCGGTAAAAACTTTGGTAATAAATTTTTATTATCATTTTAGTAATAAAATACATCACAAGATTTATAAAATATAGGAAATGCCTCCATTAAAAAACCATGAAAATAAAAAAAGGATTTTGAATTTCGAAACAGAACTCAAATCCCAAGTTTACAAAGTTTACAAAAGAAATCAAATAATATTTTACTCTTTTGGAATTCCTATTTAAAAAATTGTTCAATGTGTTTCCTTCTGTTTCAACAATTTTATTCAATCTTAGACGAAATTCATCAATGATTCGATCGATCTTCTCCTGTGGTATCTCTTCCCTTCTCACAAGAAGGTGACGCAAGTGATCAACATTTCTCACCCTGTTCCTGTAAACTCTTGTGCCAAATTTTCCCAGATTCCCATAGTCAACAGGGTTCAAGTCAGGACTGTTAGGTGGCCAATTTTGGGGTTCAAGTAATTCTGGGACATTATTTTTTAAGTATTCCACAGTTGCTATTGCTGTATGGACGTTGCTCCTTCTTGCTGAAAAAGATAATAACCACTGTTGGCCAGATTTTGCATTTCGGGAAGCATGTTTCGCAGCAGAGTATTTCGATAGTACTCGGCATTGACTTTTACGCCAGGCTCAATAAAATGAATGGATGTTTTTCCTAACTTTGATATGCCAACTGACACCATGACACTAGCTGCTGAAATGACTTCTGGTTGCAAAAAGTCTGTTATCAGGTATTTCATTCTTACATTGGACGTGCGAGTAAACTCTGTCATTTTGACTATTCCGAGGTGACTCCACAGTGAATAAACTTTCATCAGTGAAAAAAGCCTTTGAAAGTTTATCACATGTTACTCGCCGTAAGATTTGTTTTGATCTTTGAACTCGTTTCTGCTCATCAGTTTGAGTAATCTTTTGCACTCTTTTGAAAGGTTTTAGTTGAAGATCTTGTTTAATTATGCGTCTCACACTAGTTTCTGATAATTGTAACGCTTTTGATATGCGAGCTGGTTTCATATAGGTTCCTGGCTGGTTTTCCTGACTTAATATACGTTCTTCGACGTCGTCAATATTGTCTTGCATGCGAACAGTTTTTGGTCTTCCACTTCCCTCTCTTCTTTTGATATCCGCAGTTTCGTCAATTCTTTTCACTATATTTTATAACCCTGCAAAAAAAAATCGTATATTAGAATTTACAAAAGTGAAAATGGAAATAAAGGATTCTTGATTAGTTTGTCGAGCATCAGTTGTAGTATTATTAGAGAAACATTCAATAAATCCTTATTTTTGATAGCGTCGAACTGAAATTTGGTTTACAGGTAGATGTTTTGTATATCTTTTACGTGTATAAGTTTCATACTGATTGTTTGAAAAAATGTTGATTCCATGAATGTTTTTAAGAGTGAACCCTTTTTTTAGGCAGACGGTGTATATACACTGTGTATATATATATATATATATATATATATATATATATATATGGGATGAATTTCACAATTAAACACGTGAAATGAATGAATGCTGCAAACCCACAAACCCCGTCATTCCTTGACGAGGTGTAGCTCTGAATACACAAAAGGCCTTGGAATAGTTTTTCTTTTTCCTTGTGGGTTTGCAATATATATATAATATATATATATAATATAATATATAATATATATATATTATATATATATATATATATATATATATAATATGATACACACAGACTGTGCATGGAACAAGGAACTTTTCTGGGAAAATCAAATTCACTATAGTCCGAATAAATAATGGTAAATGACAAACACTATGGTTTTTTCTTTTTCATGATGTTAGCACGACGTGGTCAACGGGTCACTCGCAAAGCGGCCCCAAAAATATAACTTCCCTCACCAGCTATCTGCAAAGCAGATAGGATCCAGCTTTGGGACAGGATCTAGGGACAAGATCTAGGATTTGGGGCCTCTTTGCGAGTGACCCTTGGCCCACGTCGGGCTAACATCATGAAAAAGCAAAAACTATAGTGTTTGTCATATACCAGTACTTATTCGGACTATAGTGGATTTAATTTTTCCCAGAAGAGTTCCTTGTTCCATGCATAGTCTGTGTGTATCATGAAAGAGCCTCAGGGGACCATTCTGAGTTCAATCCCATATATATATATATATATATATATATATATATATATATATATATATATATATTATTTATTTATTTTCTTTTGTTGAAATGCACCACATCAGAGTTAAGTAATTTAACTGAATGCATTAAAGACGATAACTAATATTCTTATAAATTCTTATAATATTTTTAAAATGATAATTTAATCAAATTTTATTTGTTGAGGAATTTTAATTATATGATCATCAGTTTCACTCACATTCAGGAAAAGAATGGCTCTAAGAATCATTTATTTTCCCATTCTTACAGCTGTTAAATCTTTATTCGGTAATTCGGTAATATATTTACACTTATGGCATTCTCGTTGAGGTTTAATACAAAATATTTCATTGGATAATCACTCGCAATCCTTCGAAATTATAAGTTGTTTTTAACATATTGGAAAATAATAGACGCTTTCCGTTTATTATTTTTTGTATAGGATTTACTGTCGAAAAAGTTGTTTTTTTTGGTTTTTTTCACTGTTGACGTAAATTCCATCGGCAAGAATATGTTAAACAGTTAAACATTAACTAATATTGACTTTTAATACTGACATCGTGTTAAATGAATGAGGATTTTAGGATTTAATTCGTTTACGATATTATGACGAAAATTATGTTTTCTTTAAAAATAATCACTTGTTCACTAAACTTATTTTTTCCTAAATGCTTCCTCTGTTATTATCTATTATTTTAAATAAATATACCATGTAAGTTACGTACAAATACTATGTAAAATTTAGGATAATCCTATAGCTTACAACCTTCTTTTTTATATAATTTATCATGTAATTCTCTTAGAAACTGAGGAATCCGACAGTCATAAAGTGAGCTATGATACAAAAAGAACAAAATGTATACCATTAAAATCTTGAATATAGGAGTGTGTTTTTTAAAAAATAAATGAACACTCTCATACTTCGTTAAATATAAAAGCTTTGTAAATATTTCGCTTTGTAAAAAATGAATAAAGTAAATGGTAAATATTTTTAATTCAGTACAAGATTCTCACCAATCAATTTTCCGGAACAAAACATTATTTCTTAGAAATATTTTTATTTTTTATTTTACAGTTGTCAGTCACGTCAAAGAGAGAGAGAGAGAGAGAGAGAGAGAGAGAGAGAGAGAAGACGGAACTTAGTAAAGAGAAGAAATTACAGGTAAGACAGTAAATAAAATATTTTTAAGCGTTTAGACTTTAGAGGGACACTTTGTTTCGAAGGTCATAATTTTTAATTTTAGGTTCAGATTGAACGTTCAGTACAACAGAAGTTGTTGGGTTTTGTTGTTTCTCATTTTTTTAAGTCTTTTTATTTTTAAGTTCATGTTGTTGTTTTTTAGTTCTCTCTTTTCAGCCACTCAGCTTTTGCAGTCTCTAATTTAGAGTGTTAAATAAATTAATCCAGTCAAGTATAGGCAGATACAGTAGCTAATGCAAAAGTGCTCAAATCAGTTTTATAGGGTATCTTATTAGAAACAAAGATCTGGATCTAGCAATAAAACCTAGTCCATTATTTTGCCCTAATAGTCCCTGTTGAATTCAAGAAAAGGCGAGCTCGTAGTCCATTACTGAAGCCAGAAGGTATGTTTTTTGAAATTTAGCACTAAGGATCCAGAATTTAAATACTCCTTCTAGGCAGATAATTCAGCGTTGTGCACGTGAGCCCAAATCACTTGAGACATTGAAAATGTGTACCCTTTTCTTGAAGCTTTCGCTTAGAAACCTTTAATTAAGCTATTGCATGTGAATACATTAAGTGCCTGTGTATGTTATCTTGTTCAAGTAACTTGAGAAATAGACAAATGAGAAAGAGCTCCAGTGAATACCAATTATATATAATTATTTATTTAGAAAGTTAGCACCCTCCAAACTTTAAGATCAAGTTACTTAGATCTCAAGTGTTTTGTATATAATTTATCTTTACACTCATTACCAAAACTAACCTTATTAACCCTATCATCATTTAATTTAAGATTAAAGTTTTTATTATTTAGAACCTCGAGAAGGAATTGTAAATAATTAATGTTAATATTTTTTTAAGTTTAGAAATGGGAGGTTTCAAGTTGTTCAATTAAATCAAGTTATAAATAAAACTAAAAAACTTAATTTTCTAGTTTACTTTAGACATATCATTAAATATCAGTTGCGGTACATGAAGGAGAGATCAAAGTTAATAATATTCAAAGGTGTTTTCTGAAAGAGTTGAACCTAAATTAAAAGGGGCATAGTAACCCATTAGGACCCAGTGTCAGTTCAAGATTAAAATTCTCAGGCATATGTCAAGCTTTACAGTGAAGTCGTCTTCAAGAGTTTATTTCTAGTGAAGCAAATGAGTTACCCTCCAATTTTCCCAATTTGTTCATTACAAGGAATAAGGCATGATAAAATGTCATACACCGAAATAAGGTTTACCAAATTTGGTGATATTTTCAAGTTAAGGGAAAATTCTTGAATTAGTTTTCAGTAGTATAGGTCTTGCCTGTACTGCGTTTTTATTCCTGCCTACTCTTGGCTATCCTAAAATCATTTCCCTCTATCTATCTATTTGAACACCTTTTTTTGCACCCACTTCTTAACATCCCACTGCACATTGCTTGCTTTCCATTGCTTGAATGCATTGTGGTGGTCGTCCTCATCCTACTTGATGTTTTGCGTGTGATCCCTGCTCATTTGATGTTCAGTGCATTGCTTGGGAAGAGATTTTTTAGCACAGCCTTGTCTCCTGCCTTCCACTCCAGGTTGACAAATCTTCATTGACTTCGTGACCTGCAAGTAAAAGTGGTTCCTGCCATGGGAAGAACAGCTTCCAGAGTTAAATCCAGGTGGGTTTTCCAGTTTTCTCACAACAAAGTTATATATATATATATATATATATATATATATATATATATACACACACACACACCCTCGTTGACCTCGCTGATGCTGCATGTGTTGGTCTCTCTTCACACAAAGGTCAAGCTGGTGGCCCCGCCTCTAGGCCTGGCTTGGTGGAAGAGCAAGTTGCTCTCTTGAGCTCTCTACCGTACATAGCCAGGTACACCCGGCTCATCTGGTACTGTCCTCAGCCAGGCATCTAGTCTTCTCTTGAAGACTTCAACTTTGACCCCTGTAACGTTTTTGAAGTTCTTTGGAAGCTGGTTAAAAAGTCTTGGCCCCCTCACAACCAAGCTATTTTCCTTCAATGTTGAGGAGGTCCCTTGTCGGGCCTTTAATTTGGGAACACTACACATTCTGCCTTTCCTATTTTCCAGCGTTGTTTGAATGGTAATTGGGTTTAGTTTTAGGTTTGGTACCAGTTTTTCGATTATTTTCTGTATGTAGATTATTGTGTACCTCTCTCTTCTTCTTTCCAGGGAGTACAGATTTAGTTTACGTAGTCTTTCCCAGTAGGTGAGCTCTTTGCAGCCATCAATCTTGACTGTGAAATGCCTCTGCGTTTCTTCTAGTTTATTAATTTCTTTTTTTTTATATGGGGACGTCAAAACTGAGCAGTATTCAAGTTTTGGTATGATCAGTGTTCTCAGCAGGGGAATCATTACTGTCTTGTCCCTCCTTTTGAACGTTCTTAGTACCTGTATCATGAATATATATATATGATGAATAAAACCACGCAGGAAAGGAAACACAGAGTGGTGCTCAAGCGCTTTCGTCTAATAACACAAGATCAAATGGATTGTTTACAACCAATTTTATAGATAATGTCTGAATGATATATAGGTCACAAAAAAATAAATAAATAAAAAAAATAAAAATAACTTGAAAAATAAAAATTGTAAGAGGAGCATACAAATTTATAAGGGAAAATTACCAAAGTTTTAGCATGCTGCCCTTCTTGTCTAAATTCGTTCTGAACGAATTCAAAACAACAGGATCGAGTTTCTTCTAGTTTCTTCTAGTTTATTAATTTCTTCCTTTTTATATGGGGACGTCAAAACTGAGCAGTATTCAAGTTTTGGTATGATCAGTGTTCTCAGCAGGGGAATCATTACTGTCTTGTCCCTCCTTTTGAACGTTCTTAGTACCTGTATGATGAATATATATATATATGATGAATAAAACCACGCAGGAAAGGAAACACAGAGTGGTGCTCAAGCGCTTTCGTCTAATGACATCCTCAGGAACAGTGAAGTAAATAAAGAGTTCAAGACTATATATAGGTTACAAAAAAAAATATATATATATATAATAAATATAGAAATAAAAATTGTGGGAGAAGCATACAAATTTGTAAGGTAAACTACCAATTTTAGCATTTTGCCCGAATTCAACACAAGATCAAATGGATTGTTTACAACCAATTTTATAGATAATGTCTGAATGATATATAGGTCACAAAAAAATAAATAAATAAAAAAAATAAAAATAACTTGAAAAATAAAAATTGTAAGAGGAGCATACAAATTTATAAGGGAAAATTACCAAAGTTTTAGCATGCTGCCCTTCTTGTCTAAATCCGTTCTGAACGAATTCAAAACAACAGGATCGAGTTGAAAAAGACCTTTGCTCATGTTAAAGTTATTTGTAAGTTGGATAATAGCAGACTCAAGAATATTTCTATTAACAATGTTGCTAGAGTGAAACAAAACTGAAGCATTATTCCAATCAATACACTGGAATAACTCTGACAAATGGACAAAAAGGGCACTGGACGACTGTCCCGTTCTAATGGAATATTGATACTGTTTTACATGCGTGTGCAAATCCTTTCCTGTCTGACCAATGTAAAAGGAATCACATTGTTTACAACCAATTTTATAGATAATGCCTGAATTATTGGTAGGACTTTTTTTTTACTATGATATTTTTCACAATATTGTTATATGAAAATACTACATTAATATCCAAAACTTTAAGTACATTAGCAATGCCTAAAAAACCCGGGGAAAATGGAAGTACTAAAATATTCTTTGACAGTGCGAGTGTTATTATTCACATGATAGAAGGTTCGTTTTGCCTTGTTAAGACAAGATTCCATAAACGCAGGTGGGTAGCACAGATCACTTCCAATACCGTTGATTTTTTCCAATTCGGCATCGATGTATTCCGGACTGGCGATCCTAAGAGCGCGGAAAAACATTGAAGAAAATATGGCCTTCTTAATGAGGGGTGTCATGTCCAGAGTAAAAGTGTACGTAGGACAAATTGTTTGTTTTTTTCCGATAGATACTAAACTTAAAACCTGGGCTTTCCCTATGTACACGCACATCCAAAAACGGGATTGAGTTGTCTTGTTCCACTTCTAAAGTAAACTTAATGGGGGGACTTGATCATTTTTGTGACCTATATATCATTCAGGCATTATCTATAAAATTGATTGTAAACAATCCATTTGATTTTGTGTTGAATTCGGGCAAAGTGCTAAAATTGGTAGTTTTCCTTACAAATTTGTATGCTCCTCCCACAATTTTTATTTCTATATTTATTTTATATATATATATTTTTTTGTAATCTATATATAGTCTTGAACTCTTTATTTACTTCAGTGTTCCTGAGGATGTCATTAGACGAAAGCGCTTGAGCACCACTCTGTGTTTCCTTTCCTTCGTGGTTTTATTCATCATAAATATTTTTCACGTGTTACTTTCGTGAAATAATTTTCATATATATATATATATATGCTTAAATTTCATTTCTTAGGAATCTTAATCCCCAAATAAGTAAAGATGTCAACACTTTGGCGATCATTTTAATAATAAAAAAAAAGTTTCGAGAAATCCATACTTTTCTCATCGTCCGTGGCTTTCTACAAGACTTGTTGACATATACGAGATGTGTTCACAAAGTTCCCGAACTGGTTATGCTGCGCGCGCATCACATGACGCGCATACGCATCATGTGATGCATGTTGTAGTGTGATTCAGTCTGTGTCCAAAAACGGTTACCGCTTGTTGATATCGTATTTCGTTCTCTCGATATTTACTGTTTTGTAAAGTAATTTTGTGTGTTTTGTCGCATTTTGTGCATTTGAATAATGGCTACTGTCGCGCACTTCCATTGCGATGACTGCTGTTTTGTTTCAAAGTCATACCCGTACACCCACGTCTCGTCACCCATAACGATGTTTCTGAGAAAATTTTCATCAAGATTGGCACGTTGAAGGAGGTCTTGAGACACAAAAACAGGTTGCTCTTTCTGCTCGGTAGTCGTGGCATAAATTTGGCTGACACACGACGCATCCCCAAATTCTCTCTGAGTATCGTGTGGCATGATCCTATCGAAATGTCCATTTCGTCTGCGACTTCCCTGACTGTCAGTCAACGGTTCTCTCAAATCATTTCACGAACACAAGCAGCAGTGTCATCAGTTCTTGAAGTGGAAGGTCGTCCCACCCTTGCATCGTCCTCCGTCGACGTTCGGCCTTCCTTAAAGCACTTGTGCCACTCAAAAGTGGTTGTCCGACTTAAGGCGTCATTGCCAAATGCTGTGTTCAGTATGGTATGGGCTTCAGAAGCAGTCTTGCCCAGCTTAACGCAAAATTTTATGCACACACGTTGTTCTTCAACATTAGCCACTATTCAAATGCACAAAATGCGACAAAACACACAAAATTACTTCACTAAACAATAAATATCGAGAGAACAAAATATATCTAAAATTATTTCGTAAACTACGCACGTAACTTTAAGTCTAGAATTTAAAAAGTTAGAAATCAAAAAGAAAAATTAGAAATTGTTTAAGTTAACCCTTTGAAGACCGATTTAAATATTATTATGGGTTCATACGGACCCGCTGGGCCGGAAAAGGTTATATATTAAGTTGTGTAGATGAATTTTGTTCATTGTGTATTCATTTTCCACTAGAGATATAAACGGATTCTTGAAGTTGTGTGCAGTTTACAGATTGCCGAGTACGAACGGGTTGTTGAAGAATCATTATGTTCCAGAGCAGTGGTTCCAACCTTTATTGTTGTACGCAGGTAAATTTTTACCATGTAGCGGGACCGGTCAGGCTAACACCTCTTGGGAAAAAATAGGTTGTTTTATAATGGTGAATGTTCATTACAATTTAAAAAAAAAAATTTAACAACACTTTGAAGAATGTACTACAAACAAAGCTTAAAACATACAGTAAAGTTTTGAATACGCGTATGACAGTTTACTTTTCTATGTAGAAAGGTGGGGCCAAAGGCGGGTGCCCACAAAAGTGCCTCTCTTTATAAGAAAGAGAGAGCTAAAGAGGACAGTGACAGGAGAAATGGGAGTTCCAGCACTCTCTGTCTCCTGCCTAACGCAAGTAAATGAGAAGTTATCAGGGTTCTGGACGGTCAGACACCTCTAAATGAGGCATGCAAAGCAAAATGTTTGAAATATGTTGAAGGAAGTGTGTATTTTATAAATCTTAAGATTTCGCGGACCCAGCACCTTTCCGGCTGCAGACTGGCATTTGGGAACTACTATCTCAGACGATATACATAAACGTTCATTTACATTAATTTTATATTGGCGGATAGTGCTATAAGGCGTATATACCAAAACGCCTATATGTATTGTCTTCTTTCCTCTAATGAGCGAAAAACTATACACTGCAAAAGTTAAAGAGGTTTTCCTACCATCAAATTATGGTGTAGTTATTTTTTGATATCATATGAAAATATTAGACTTCTAATGAACTAAATTAAATTTCATTTTTAAGGAAAAAGGAAACTGAATGATGTGTACGTTTCATTTTTCCTGCGTAATGTTTTCTTCTGATATCAAAGAAATAACTACACCATAATTTATTTAATGGCAAATGACATGCCGCCTAAATATTAGGAAAGTTGTATTTAAATTTTTACATTGTACAACCACGTGAACTTTCCTCTCTCTTCTCTGATCCAGAAGAAATGTTCAGTCTTCATCAATCATGATGAGATTAAGTGCATCATGGTGAACCACATCGAAAAGTTGATCCAAGACCTGCTTGAAACTTTCTTCTTTAGGTTTCTACCCAGGGATGGGACCAAATACACGTGACCAAATGCAAATACAAATATTCTAATTTTGAAATCATCAGTACAAATACAAATACAAAATTTCAAATGCAAATACAAATGCATTAAGACCTTATTTTTCAAACTTCTCCAAAACAACACTTACGGTCTTTGCTATTAAGTATTAAGTATTAGCTAACCTTCAGATGAGACCACAGATTTGTTGTACTCTTGATAGAACCAGCAACTGATTTGTGGCAGTGCTTACAAACAACTGTGTACTACTTAGGATTATTATCACCAGACTGTATAGGTCCAAAGCTACTAAAAACAATGCTAGACATGTTCCAATCTTTACATGAGACAACTAGTGACTAGTGATCACTGTCCTGCCCACTCTGCAGTACTCTAGTATATTGATACCACAGAGTAGTGTTGCCTTTTAGTGTTGCCACTTTACAAATTGCAGGAAAATAAAAATCTCGTGATTTTTAGAGAGTTTTTTTTTTTAAATGTATCTTCCGTTCCGTTAATGGTGCAGTTTAAAATTGCAAGACCTATCTCTGGAAGCAAAAGCAAATACGGCAAGTACATGCATTAAATGCAAATACAAATACATCACCTTTAGAGGTTTTCAAATATAAATAGAAATACCGGTTTCACTGTATTTCAACTGTAAATACAAATATAAATATGTATTTGGACCCATTCTTGTTTCTACCCCTCACCTGGATAGTTATTGTTCTTTTTTAAATTTTCATACTGCTTGAGCAGTGCCTCGAATTTCCTGGTGATGATGCGCTCAGAAATCGTTGGGATTCGAGCTTTCTTACAGAGACTCAATACTTCTCTTGTCGCTTTCCTTGCACTTTCTTGAACGATTTCCTTCTGTTGGACATGATGGTACAAGAAGTTGACAAAGACTTGGCGTTTAGTTGGCAGTTTGCGACCTTCAGTCGCACCCCAACTGAATGCTTCGCAATGACGAGACTTGCATTTTTACCAGCCATTACTTAGAAACGTTGTCTGCATATATACTGCCGTTTATAAACTATTACGTTTAGTTAACAATTCTGAATAAATATGAATTCGCTATAAAAAGTTTTAATACTCAAATCTATAAAACTTACAGCTATCTATACGATAGGACGTTCTTTACAAACTACGCAGCTCCATGGTACATCGTACATGTTAGTCCTAAACAGTTGTCATACATCTGGCAGACTGGCACTTACAGAAAACCGTTCACTTTAGAGTCTCTCCTACCCTATAACGATATGGTTTAGGTTGCTTGTGGTACTAAATCTGCTTTTATACTTTCAGCTATTATAACGTGTCCCCTTACAACATTGACCAAGTCAGGATACTGGTACGGCCTAAAATGGAAAACTCTCAGGTCACTTAGCGATTTCTAAATGTTTACTAATTGATCTGAAACTTGGTATGGGGAGTTTTCCCCCAAAAAGGAACCTAATACCGAGTGATCACTTAAACATTTTTGAATCACCTTAAATTATATAATGGGTGTGTCATAAAAAAAGAGTACATTTTAAAAACACTATAAAATCAACATTTGTCATTTGATTTTAATAAAACTTCTACACAATAAAACATACGAGTATGTATTTATCTATATGCAAACAAGTTTTCAGACTAAAATATCAAATAATTCAAATTCTATCAACATTTAACGAAAGAGTATGATTTTTCTACTTAATTTTTCTACTTAATTATTAAACCTTTTTAATATTTTTTTATAGAAATAATTTTTAACGTAAAATTTACCTGAAATTATTAAAAAAATTGTTCGAAATGCTTTCCTTCTATTTCAATAACTTTTTTTATTCTTGGCCGGAATTCATCTATGGCTCGATTTACTTGTTCCTGTGGAAGCTCTTCCCATTTTTGAATGAAGATCTCGCGTAAATTGGCGACATCTTTTATCTTAGTCCTGTAGATTCGCTCTGCTAAGTTCTCCCATATTCCGACCAAGAATAAAAAAAAAGTTATTGAAATGGAAGGAAAGCATTTCGAACAATTTTTTAATAATTTCAGGTAAATTTTACGTTAAAAAATTTTTTTAGAAAAAATTATTTAAAAGGTTTAATAACTTTTGCATGTTAAGTAGAAAAATCATACTCTTTCGTTAAATGTTGATAGAATTTGAATTATTTCATATTTTAGTCTGAAAACTTGTTTGCATATAGATAAATACATATATTTTATTGTGTAGAAGTTTTATTAAAATTAAATGACAAATGTTGATTTTATATATATATATATATATATATATATATATATATATATATATATATATATATATATATATATATAAGGTACTACAGGTACAAGTGATATACAAAAATACTTTTTAATTAATAACAATTAAGACCAAAAACGCTGCAGCATAATTCCATATTTGCGACTGGACCTTGTCGTGTTAAAAAAAAAAGTAGTTGGTTCTAAACAGAATTATCTTTAGTCTTGAGGGTTTATTCCCGATATAAATATATATATATATATATATATTATATATATATATATATGTGTGTGTGTGTGTGTGTGTGTGTGTGGGTGTGGGTGTGTGTGTGTGTGTGTAGATTAATGAATATTAAAGTTTAAATTTATATTTAATGCAAATAATTAAACTGAAAATGTTAGTCATGCTTAACCTCTAAATTGTTTACAGTTATAAAAAAAATTAATAATAACAATGGACAGCCCAAGCCAAAATTTGAATTTTAATCCTAAAATGAACACATTTAAATGGATTTAAAAAAAAAAGTTAGAAGAACTAATAAATATTACAATGAAACAAGTGAATCAAGTGCAGTCAATTGCAAAAGTCGGGATACTTTGGGCCACACCACCCTTTCGGCTCAGCTTATCGCGATTTTGATAACAGATGATACAATATACGACAAACGTGTGAAAATGGCAGATCACAAGACGAATAAAGTGGAACTCTCAAATTGTTTGTTTAAAAATTTAGTGCGATTCCTTTCAAAAAATGTTAAAGGTGTGTATATAAAGGGTGATCCAGAGAAATGGGACCCAAAAGAAACCCCTGTAACTCTTAAAGTATAAGTCCTTTTATAAAATCATACGCATCATTCGAAATAGGATAGTTACAAGTTTGTACAGGATTGTATAGGTTTTGACAAAACAAGACAAGATAAGATACAAAACAAAATAAAAGTGTTAGTTAAAACTAACCCTTCAAGATGACTGCATGGACTGTGGAACAGCTGCGTTTCATAACTGAGCAATATTATGAGCATGGAAGAAGTGTACTTTCAGCTCAAAGATCTTTCAAGACAAATTTTCAGATGTCAAAATCACCTTCTAAGAGCTGAAAGTACACTTCTTCCATGCTCATAATATTGCTCAGTTATGAACGCAGCTGTTCCACAGTCCATGCAGTCATCTTGAAGGGTTAGTTTTAACTAACACTTTTATTTTGTTTTGTATCTTATCTTGTCTTGTATTGTATTGTCAAAACCTATACAATCCTGTACAAACTTGTAACTATCCTCTTTCGAATGATGCGTATGATTTTATAAAAGGACTTATACTTTAAGAGTTACAGGGGTTTCTTTTGGGTCCCATTTCTCTGGATCACCCTATATATGAGGAGGTTGTAGACACCAATCAACCAGGGAACTATTCCGTGGGACTGTCCCCTTTAGCTGATCTTTTTCCATGTCTCATCTACCTGTAAGCAGTCCAGCATGTTCTCAAACACACACTTCTCCCTCTTTTCTTCATTACACCTAATGCATTTCACACACTACACAATCTTCTCAAAATTTATATAAAAAAATGTCATTATGAGCCTCGAAAACTTTGATTTCGGCTCTCTTCTTCTTACATAGGGGGGGGGGGCATTTTGTGGGGGGTCTCGCCCTTGGCCCCCTCCTTCCTGCATAAAACAATATATATATATATATATATATATATATATATATGCAAATAACTGCAATGACCGCGCAGTATATAAATGAATAGAAACGACATAAGTATTAAGGAACGTTTCTGCACACGAGGAGGAGAGATAACGTAGCATAATGGTAGAGCGTCCGACCGGCAATTGGAAGGCCCTGGGTTCGTTTCCCAGGCGGTTCGCCTCATTTTTCATTATTTCGTTATCTCTCCTCCTCGTGTGCAGAAACGTTCCTTAATACTTATGTCGTTTCTATTCATATATATAATATATATTACTGCTCAAAAATTTGTAAACACCAATAAAATTGACCAAAAATGCTCAATATTCTAAATGAAATCTAGAATTTGGCAACAAATAAATGTTCCTAAATGACATAATTTTGCTTGTCCACGTTACCCATGTGCAACACAAACAGTAACCTTGAAGGTTATCGGTTAACTATTTGAAAGTATTCTTATAATTGCATCACTCAGGTATGTTATTCCGTGTTCTTTTCATTGAAAATCGATTTTAGGCTCCCGTTTTTCCATTCTTTGCTCAACTACAGTAGAATAGTTGTGTTTATAGGTTTTTTTCAATATAATAGTGCTATGTAGTGTGTTGTATAAAGATTCCTAGTTTTCTACATCATGTATCGAAATAAAGAGTGCCTTGAACTCTTTTTCAGGTAGATTCAACTGATTTTTTCACGTGCGATGGCTCCAGTACGGCGGGTGCCAGAGGATATTCGTGTAAAGATCAAAACTTTACAAGAAGAAAGATATACTATTACTATTAGAGATCTTGCCAAAAAAACAAACAAAAAACTGGACATTTCTGTAAAAGGAGTGTGGGGCACTACCAAACGCCATCTTGAAACAGCGTCAGCTGAAGACAAGAAAAACGCCATAATCTAAAGATCAGTACTTGAAAGTTGCATGCCTAAGAGACGGAAGTCAATCAAGTCGTAGTTTGCAGCACCCAGAGATGGGCACAAAATACTTTAAATGTAATTAAATACTAAATACATTACTTCCTTAAAAGTATTTAAATACCAAATACATTACATATTTTCAAAATGTATTTAAATACTAAATACATTGCATAAAAAATGTATTTAAATACATTTCAAATACATTTTTAAATACTTATCCAGCTATCATATATCATGCCAGAATTTTTTCTAAAACCTATCTCTTGGTAACATTATATTATTGATATTATCATCTATTAGACTTTATAAACATATATGCATAACTCATAAGTAGGGCAATTTTTTATTGACCAAAAACAAAAACAAAATTGACTTTATTTTCCTCCAAAATTAACTTTATTGACCTAATAAATATGTACCATTAAATTGTCTAATTTGACTTATTGTAAAGCAATTTTCGTGATTACAAACTATTAGTTGTGTAATTTTAGTGATAAATTGTACAATCTATTTATAGATTGATACATAAAACTAATATATTATACAACACTCCACAATTTAGGGTGGAGCGAAAAAATTTTTTTTTTAAATTTCAAAATGCTTGGGGGCGGGGAAGTTGCGTATTTATGTGAAACGTACTGTGTGAAATTTTTGTAATCGTACGGCTATAATTAAATTGTGCACACTGAACTCAAAGTTTTTAAAAATTGGCAAAATTACTAAAATTTCGCCATTTTTATTTTCAGTTTTTTAAATTAAATTACAAAATTTATATAAATTTATAAATTTATAAATTTATATAAAAATGGCGAAACTTTAGTAATTTTGCCAATTTTTAAAACTTTGAGTTCAGTGTGCACAATTTAATTATAGCCGTACGATTACAAAAGTTTCACACAGTACGTTTCACATAAGTACGCAACTTTCCCGACCACAAGCATTTTGAAATTCAAAAAAAATTTTGTTCACTCCACCCTATTCCACATGCAGTCAGTTAACATCTTTAAATGCAATTATTCCACATCTGCATTATACAACACCGCAATAGAGTTTTTAACATTTTCGGATTTGAAGTTTCTGTCTTTAGCTAGGAGTTTTCGAAGAATCGAAAAACTTCTTTCGACTGATGCTGAGGTAGGTTGACAGTTTTTTAGTAGAACGTATAATGATGGAGATATAGCATTCCTGGTCATCAAACTTATATCCTTGATATCATTTGTTTGCAAACGCTTTTTTATATAATTTTTATATTAACATAATCTTCTCCAAAATATATGATATTGACCGCTTCATATGCTTCTTTGATAGTAAAATCTGTGTGCTCCATTTTTTCTAAAAGAGAACATAATGAAGAGTACTGTTCTTGCAACTGTAAGAGCTGAAAACCTAACCCATCTGATTTGATGCCAGCTTTCGCTTTTTTAACGAGGATCCCGTTGCCCTCGAATCCTTCCACAATCTGTCTTACTTTTGGAAGATGCATTGCGTAATAAAACGCTGCATTCAACCAACTGGCCCATCTAGTAACGACTGGATCAGGTGGCTTAGATGATTAGAAAGATTTTGTATTTTGTTTCAGGGCGCAAATTGTTATCTGACAGTTGAGGCTAAGAAATGTATTCGCGAAATGTATTTAAAAATATGTATTTTCAAATAACAATTACTCTTTCAAAGTATTTAAATATGTATTTAAATACACACTGAAAAAAGTATTTATAAATACAAGTATTACAATACAAATGTATTTAAATATGTATTTAAATACTGCCCATCTCTGGCAGCACCAACGTTTCAACCTAACAATCCGACTTCGATTGCAGGAGGTAGGGTTGCACGAAAGAGTTGCTGCCAAAACACTGTACCTAAGACCAGGAAACAAGTCTAAGATGGTAAAATATGCGCGAGATCATACCCACTGCACGTCAACTGATTAGGCGAAGGTTCTGTGGACAGATGAGTCAAAATTTGAAATATGTGGGTTTGAAAAAGGATGAGAGATATAATATGTGCTGACCCTTGTGGAAATCGATGGTACTCTAACTAAAGAGACGTACAAGCTAATTCTTCAACTGCATGCTTTGCCAGATGGAAAGCGTTTGATTGGACAAGGGTTCATCTTCCAACAAGATAACGACCCCAAACACACGGCACAGATTGTAAAAACATATTTGAAGTGGAAGGAGGATGCTGGAGAACTAAATATTATGGAATAGTCATCACAAAGCCGCGACATGAATTCAACTGAGACTATATGGGATTATGTAGAGTGTAGACGGTGAGAAGAATAAACTAAAACCATTTTATATTGAACAACTGTGGAAATACCTGCATAATATTTAGATGGATATTCGACCATCATTGGTAAAGAAATACACTGACAACATTATTAACAGAGTCCGAGTTGTTGTCAAGGCAAAAGAGGCTCACTAAATACTGACATACTGTATAGACAAGTATATTTTTCCATGTAATTATTCATTAAAATAATATATATATTTGCACGTGTTTTATAGTATACTGTCTCATTCAGAATGTACACACACAAACGTTGATGGAGATACGGTATATATACAATACATATATATATATATATATACACAGAGGGTGTCCCATAAGTCCGGCATCATAGGAAAAATAATAAAAAAAAGGCAAAACAAAAGCTTTTATTTACAGAACGTGCTCAATATGTCCACCATTGTTTTCAATACACAAATTCAGACGTGATACCCAGTCAGCAAGATCACGGTGAATGATGTCAGGAGCAAAGCTGGGCACTTGCGGTTTTTTTTGCGGTACTGCGGTACTGCGGTACTACCGCACTACCAAACCGGTACCGCATAACGCAGTACCGCAAAAAATGCGGTAGCGGTACTGCTGTACTTTCAGCGATCCTTTGCGGTACTGCGTTATGCGGTACCGGTTTGGTAGTGCGGTAGTACCGCAGTACCGCAGTACCGCAAAAAAAACCGCAAGTGCCCAGCTTTGTCACTCAGGAGTAATGGTGTTACATGCCCCAATAATGCGCTGCCGCAAATGTTCAACACTCCTAATTTTCTCTGCGGATACCAGCGCTTTCAAGTGGCCCCAGAGATAAAAATCTAGTGGCGTGAGATCCGGGTTTCTAGCTGGCCATTCCACAGGCCCTCGACGTCCTATCCAATGACCAGGGAATTGTTGGTACAGGGTATTCCCTTACTTGGGTGCTGTAATGTGCAGGAGCGCCGTCTTGCTGGAACCATGTTGGGAAATTTCCTTCTTCGTTCAAGACACTGGAAAATGCTTCTTCCTTGAGCATACGTAGGTAGGTGCCTCCAGTGACATGTTTATCGAAAAAGAGGGGGCCTATGACGCGATCCTTCCAAATGCCACACCATACCATCACCCGAGATGCACCTTGTTCCTTTGAAGAGGTATACCAGTGAGGGTTGTTTGAGACTAGTAGCGGGTGTTCTGTCGATTTACCTCACCATTTCCATAAAAACCAGCCTCGTCACTGAACAGAATGGTGGACGGGAAATTGGCATCCCGAGCATATGAATTATGGTTTGTAGAAATAGAAAAATATGAATTTCTCCTATGATGCCGGACTTATGGGACACTCTCTCTCTCTCTCTCTCTCTCTCTCTCTCTCTCTCTCTCTATATATATATATATATATATATATATATATATATATATATATATATATATATATATATATATATATATATGTTAAACAGGGGACCATTCTGAGTTTGTGTGTATATATATATATATTAAGGTAGGTTGATTTTCCGCATTTTATTAGATATCGACTTTGGACTAGTCGAGATAGTCAGGGCTTAATATGATAATAACTGACAAAAAATTTCAGATCCCTAGCTTTAACTGTTTTTTGAGTAAATCGTTTCAAAAATTGTCAAAAATCGTACCGAAAAATACCACATTTTCGCAATTTTCGGCCGAAAAAATCATGCTATTTTCATAAAAAAAAATCCTGAAAAAAGTTACAATTTTATTGAAAAAAAGTAAAAAAACATGCACAAAGTCAAATAGACACATTTAGATCCCAAGATCATCATAATTTTCACTGTAAGAGCCCTTAGAAGCAAAGGAAGGCCTTATCTGGCGGCTTAGGGCTTTGGCCAGAATGTGTTTGTGCCTTCATTCGAGTCCATAAACAGTATGGGAAGCTTCAGATGTCAGCTTCACGGCCCTTTCAACACTCTGAGAATGTGAAGGCAGATCAGGCAGCTCCAGCTTGGTGCCATTCAGCAATGCTTCTTGAAGCTCCTGGTCAGAAAAGTCTTCTGTGAGAGCAGGTTCACAGATGCCACTTTGAGAAAGGTCGATTAGTTCTGACCAGTGGGTAGCTTCAATGTTGATGGCTGTGATCTTCTTCAGCCTCTTCTTGGCTGGCTTCCCACTTCTGAAAGAATAATAATTAATTTATTTTTTATTCCAGTTTAAGATTTAATCCCTATTAGTCTCAGAATTGCTGATTTAATTTAACTTAAGTTAAAAAAAAAACCCGAGTTCTATAAATCCCCATAATCGAATTTTTTTTCAGAAAGAAGGTAAGATTATTTCCATTATCAGAGGGGAGGGGGAGGAATTGGGATAAGAAAATGTGGAAAAAAATTCGATTATGGGGATTTATAGAACTCGCTCGGGCCTTTTTTATATTAAATAAATCCCCATAATCAAATTTTTTTTTTTTCACATTTTTTAAATTAATAAATGCTTACCTGATGGACAGAATTTTCTTGAGAGCAGCTTCTCTCACTTCCAAGTCATCAGACTTCATCATGGAGTACAGCAAATTCTCGGGCAGCAAGGCAAAAGCATTGTACTTCAGGTTCTTGAAAGCAACACCCTGGATTTCTTCAGACTGCTGCTTGATCCTCTGGATCATGTTGAAGATGTACAGCTGCTGATTGTGGAACTTGCTGTCCCTTTTGATCTCAAACCAACTGACTGCATACACTTCCACAATGAACTTGATGGCCTGGTAAAGCTTATCCTGTAGTTCTGGAGGGTAAGCACCTCTGGTCCACAGACACATCAATCTAATTGCCAAAGTCAACCATCTTCCATGGTCCAATTTTCCAGGCAGCAAATCTTGGGTTGACTTTGCCCCTGGAAATTCCAAGCACATACTCCAAAAGAAGCCTCTGGTCGCTACTGAGGTCATTCAGTGTCTCCTCAGCAAATTCCATGTCATCCAGGGGGCCACTGAGTTTGGTGAATTCCACTTGTGGCAGATCTTGGTAGTCAATTTCACAGAGTTTTCCCAGCGGACCAGTGAAAGCAGTGGGACTTTTGGTACTGCCATCAAGATGCTTGAAAACAGCTCTGAAAGGAAGCTCATTCTGATGGAGTGAACAGCCAATGGTGTGCAATTTCCGCTCAATCGCACTAAGTTAGGCCAGTTAAAAGTTAAAAAAATAATAGCATTACCTTCTTAATGAGAGGACCAGTGCAGACTATGTGCTGTGTTTGACAATTTTCTTTCTTGCACTTCACAGCATTGTCATCACAGGGACGAACAGGTAGCTTACAGGTGCAAGCAGAAATGTCAAAAAGTTTACCCAGCTTTTCCTCCAGATTCTGCTCCTGCACTGTAGAAAGAGATTTCCTGTTTATCTCTTTTGCTTTCTTGAAGCACACTTTATCCACCAATTTCATTACATAATATTCCTCATACAGGGGCAGCCGCGGGTTCACTGCCTGCCAGATCTCAATCACATCCTTTGCTATCATTTAAGCAATATCATAGTCTTTCAAGTCCGGGTGGCTGTTTTGGAGGAAATAACTGTACTGAATAACTTGGCGGAGGGTAGGAGGCTCTGTTTTATCCAAAGGGGAAGGCTGGCCACTGAATTTTTTGGCACTATCACTTCGAGTTAACACTGCATACTTCCGTTTTTTACCCATTTTTATAAAATATCTGAAAATAAACACAATTAAATGAACGCATCATAAAATAACTTAATTTAATACACATTTTATAGGTAAATATCATTAAAAAATGCAAAATAATACACTAATAAACATCCATAATGCATTTACAATACGTTTCAAACAACGTTTTGTTAAAAAAGCCGAATTTTAATTGATTATTTTATGAAATAAGGTCCGATATTTTGTTTGTTTACATTGCGCGAATGCCGCGCGCGCGATTTTACGCGGAAAATTCGGCAATTTTACAACTTAAAATAATTAACAATCCTCAAAAAATACAATCATTTCACAAATATGAGTTGGTGCAACGTTTTTTATACATTAATACCTTTCTATCTAGACTAGTCCAAGATCACAGTTCCAAAATCAATCTACCTTAAAATATATATATATATATATATATATATATATAATATATATTATATATATATATATATATATATATATATATATATATATATATATATATATATATATATATATATGATACACACAGACCGTGCATGGAACAAGGAACTCTCCTAGGAAAATTAAATCCACTATAGTCCAAATAAGTAATGGTAAATGACAAACACTATACTTTTTCTTTTTCATGATGTTAGCCCGACGTGGGCAACGGGTCACTCGCAAAGAGGTCCCAAAAATATAGCTTCCCTCATCAGCTATCTGCAAAGCAGATAGGATCCAGCTTTAGGACAGGATCTAAGGTTTACAGCTTCACCTAGCCTACTATATTCAGAACCTCAATATAAGCAGAAGACTCGTTGCATTCACGTCGGATTGAATACATCAAGAAAAAGGAGTAACTATTGTATTTTTTAGCCAAAACCAAAACTTAAACCTCAAATGGCAAAATTGAGCGTCCACTTTTCAAGGCACATAACATGTCCGTTTCATGATGGGATTGAACTCAGAATGGTCCCCTAAGGTTTTTTTATGATACACACAGACCGTGCAAGGAACAAGGAATCTTCTGGGAAAAGCAAATTCACTATAGTCCGAATAAGTAGTGGTAAATGACAAACACTCTAGTTTTTTCTTTTTCATGATGTTAGCCCGACGTGGGCAACGGGTCACTCGCAAAGAGGCCCCAAAAATATAGCTTCCCTCACCAGCTATCTGTAAAGCAGATAGCTGGTGAGGTCCTCTTTGCGAGTAACTCGTTGCCCACGTCGGGCTAACATCATGAAAAACTATAGTGTTTGTCATTTATCATTACTTATTCGGACTATAGTGAATTTAATTTTCCCAGAAGAGTTCCTTGTTCTATGTACGGTCTGTGTGTATCCTGAAAAAACCTCAGCGGACCATTCTGAGTTCAATCCCATATAATATATATATATATTATATTAATATATATATATATATATATATATATATATATATATATATATGATGTTTCAAAAGTCCGGAATCATAGGAATATTTATTTTTTCAATTACAAGATATAATAATAATAATAATAATAATAATAATAATAATAATAATAATGGTAGTCCTTATTTGTAATAAAAAATTGCAAAATTTTCCGAAACACCCTCCCATTTTGCTCCAATGTATTAGAAACCAACACATAAAAAGACTTTTGAAAATCTAATGTTATTTACAGGTCGCTACCGAAGGATGAACATTTGAAATATTCATGTTTTTACAGTAATGTTCAATGTTCATTAATTACACTTTCTCAGTGACTATACGAAGGAATTTGAAAATAAAATGTCATATCAAACAAGGTATATACTGTATTTATAAAAGGAAACACTTAACCAACTGAAAAAATATTTTGTTTGCAAAAGAAAAACCTATTATGGTTATATGACTAATTGTATTAAATCACGATTTTTATAGTGTTGATTTTTTACATTAGGAGACTTCTTTCGGTGTTCCGTTACCACCTGTAGGATGAACTGCTTCCGTTCCTCATTTCTTGTGAGGATGCTTTTATACTCAGTGATCAGAGCAAACCCCTCGTTCTGCAGTATCGTTTACAACTTTCAGTGCTTGAACAATTGCTTCTGATGTGAGGTAGTCTTTGTTGGTGGGCCACGTCTCCGGATCTTCTGTCAAGAACGAGCCAGGAATTTCCAAGATGTTGAAGAAACTTATGGTTTGTGCAAAAACTAAATTTTCTAAATTCATTCACTGAATATCTTCAACAGCTATTGCTGCTTTTTTCAGGTTTTGTTCGTGACCTTCTTCGTTTAGCTTTTGAACCATTTTTGTCTGTTTCTGATGGTAAATTCCTATCAAAGAATGCCGGTGCTACTAATTCTCTAAATAAGTTCCACAGTTGACCACAAAGTTTTTTCAGTGCCGTATCAGCCAAAATGGAGCTGCGAACCACGCCTGTAACTACAGCCGAACGATAAAGAGCGAGATGTCTCTTAATCCCGTTTCTTCTCTTGCCAATAGCTTGAATTCGGCCCGAAACATCCACATCTTTATGACATAAATAGCCGTCGTCATTCAACGTGCACGATGTAGAGCACCAAGTGCCTTGAAGTGTATACCGTGAGGTGGAATATTTCCGAGAAATCTAATGAAAATCTCCAGCAGCTCCCTGTAATCATCACGTGGTTAGTGCTTCCTAAGTTGATCTTCGGCAAATTTAACAACTTCGTTTCGATTATCAGAAACGGCAGTAGCCGTGAATTCATCATTTAATGCGGTTTTGTATTTATTTTTGTCTATCAATGACCACTTTTCTGCAAAACGCTTGAAGATTTGAATTTGTGGACCTGAAGATGGACAACAAAATAATGAAAGTGTTACTTTCAATTTGTGATAGCGACCCCTAAATATCATTCAATTTGAATAAAATTTAATTCGAGTAATTTTTTTACTAATCTAAATACATTCCAAGGGTGTCCCTCAACAAAATCTAAAACTCAAAAGTAAAGACGACCCTAATATATATATATATATATATAATATATATATATATATATATTATAATATTATATATATATATATAATATATATATATATATATATATATGTATGTATGTATGTTAACCTCTCCGTCTATGGCCTTGGGTGGTTCGAAGTTGACGGGGGTTCTCGTTAAGTGGCAGCAACGGATTTGTTACTCTGAAGTATCTGGTACCGTATAGGGAATCGCAGAAGTTTCTCTTATACTACGCTCCGATTTCTTCTTGTAGTGGATCGGAGGATTCTGTGGAGCTTACTAAATTCTCTGAAGGTTCCCTGATTCTTCTTGTAACGTATCGGGAAATTATTTTTCTCTATTTAAAACTAAGTTCTCTGAAGAGAGCAAGGCTCGAAGGAGAAGACAAAGATATTCTCTTACTGTAGTTTACTGCTAAAATGTTACAGGTAATGCTCAACTTCTATGTTAGATCAGACAAATCAGAATAATAATTTGAAAAATTATTTGACTATTTACACTGAAGTTTTGGTGACATCATTAGTATTTAATGTTGACCTGTTTTGTTTTTTATTATCAATAGGCTGCATTATTTTGCAAAATATTTGAAGACAAGATAAATATTTTAGCTGTAGCAATGTCAAAACAGATAAGCAAGATATTTGAAGATGAAGCCATATTTTTATTTTAAACCGCATATTGACAGATCTGATGTTATCATGATCTGCCGAGTTAACTAAAAGTGGAAATCGAAATATGCATTTTATTATGAATTACAATTAAACATGCATACGAGCAAAAATTAAATGCCTAAAATTTAAAATTAAGTGTTAAGCAAGACATGACTTCATCTTTTATAACGAAGAGAAACTGTATATAGAAAATGAACATTGCAGAATTTAACAAGATTACATTATGAAGCTAAATCTAAAAAAATGATTAAGTAAATTGAAAAGAAATAATTCATCAATTATTCAGCAAAAATAAAATAGAAAGAAAATCAAAAATTTATCGAAACTCCTGTCAGCGTTATGCGAATTTGGACTCTCTATGTAAAAATGAATATAAGAATATAAATATATACAAATATAAGTATTATATGAATATAAAGACATGAATATAGGAATTATTTATTGTTTGTTTCTACATATATAAAATGTGTGTGTGTGTGTGTGTGTGTGTGTGTGTGTGTGTGTAACAACGCTATACAAGTTAATTTGGAGAAGGATTTACCGACGTAAGCGCACTTGGCCTATGTTACTACACTTTCTATACTTTATAGAGTAATGGTATTCATACTTTTTCATTGGCGTACCCCTTGAAACATTATAAATTAATCTCGTACCTCTTCTCTATTTCAAAGGTAATTAAATGTCCCGTACAAAACTTATACAAATACGAAAATCACACCTTTCTTGTACATAGACAATTATTGTTACATACTTCATCTCAAGTCTATGCAAAATGCAAAAGTATATCATCAATTTTATAGTTTAGCTACTACATACCATAAACTGGTCAATGTGATGTGTGAGACTGTTTTTCATTAACAAGTTTTTCTATGCGTGGACGAATGTTGGTGACTTATAAAGATGAAGTAGGTTTACTGAAATAACTTTTTTGGATGCAAAAACTTTGGTTGCTAATTAAATCGACTTTGAGATGTGGTGTTGCGTACCTTGAGGAAATAGAGTGCGTACCCAAGGGTAGGGTTGCCAGATTTTGTCCCGCAGAATGCGGGACAAAATTTGTTCTGAGGTTTTTTTTCCAAGACCAATTTTTTTTCAAATTGAAACTAGATTTCGTCAACGGTTACAACAAACAAAGTTAGAAAATTTTTATTGAAACGATGCTTAATAATGCTTGATTTTTGGATCAAAAGGCTGTTTTCTTCTCCACCAGTAAGGAAAGTTTAGCAGAAGTGATGCATAGATTGTAATAAGAAGAGAGAAGCGAGTCCAAACCCAGATACCTCATCTAAGTAGTGCTATTAATCTAAAAAGTTACTCCACTCCACCAGATCTGAAATAAATATATTTTAGCTCGAAAGTGACGCACCAAATCTAATAAATTTCTGCCGAACTCTTCAATTTGGCTTATCCATAATAATCCTATTTTATCCTTCCTTTTATTCCTTTTTGTCCGTTGAAATCGTTTAAAATATTAGATGCATGGCCACCCCGTTGTTCTTCTGAATAAAAACTTAACCTTGTAAATTATATGATTATATCTTCATTAAGATTATTTTACCGAAAGGGGTTGGACAGAATAATGGAAACACTCGCATTTTCGATGCTATATTTTCTGGTATCATTAATGGCATTATGTACTTTATTAAATTAATATGTAACTGCCTATAATATTGAGAACATCTTCTATTTTAATATGTTCATATTGGTTTTTCATGTTCATGAAGAATAAATAAAAATATGGCGCTTGGAAAAAATGTTACTGACTGTGAAAGGAGCATTTCCATGGAGTGTTTCCATTATTCTGCCAATCCCTGTATATATCGCTATAGGCTCTCTCTCTCTCTCTCTCTCTCTCTCTCTCTATATATATAATTTCACATTTGTGTATATACAATTTTAAAACAAAATCATTCACTTTAAATTTGTTGTGAAAATATTCCAATATCATTCAGACGAGGACAGATATAAAACGATATGGAATTGTGCACAAAAATAATTTCCGAAACTGCGTTCCAGACAGTTCCGGATAAAATAAAGGCGCGCGCGCACACACACACACACACACACACACACACACACACACATATATATATATATATATATATATATATATATATATATATATATATATATATACTTATTGACCATTCAAACAACAAAACATTATTAAGAGACAAATCCGATTGGAATTATATTAACGCGAGTGAATATGGATAAGTAATATTTATTAAGTGTACTTTATAACAACTGAAAAGTCGATAGTAAGGTTTATAAGAGGTGTTGAAAATGTCCACCATCGACCTCTATACAGGCTCTTGCACGGGTATCACATTCAAATCAGATCGTTACTTTATACAAACCCTGTAGTATGTTTCATATTCCTCTGCCATGATGTTCAGCATACCAAGTGTCTGCAATGCAATTTAGTTTTAATTTGTAATGTCTTCAGCTGTTTTTTTATGTAAGTGTATACCAGCAAAAGTTACATAAAATTAATTATATAACCTTAGTTAATAGGTACTAAATAATATTAACAAAAGTTTATTCGCAATTAATTACTTAATTAAACACTTAAATGTAATTTATTATTTCATCTCTAAATCTAATGAATAACTTAATTAAAAACACTTTTTAAAGTAACTTGTAAAATATGTAATAACAGATAAAAGTTAATAATAGTTGACAATTTTTTTGGTTTTATTTAAAAAAAAAATGATCAATAAATTCCATATAGTCTTTTTTTATGCTATGAATAAGTGGCTTGGGTTGTATGCTTTGTTGGGCGATTATTTGGGGCCCAATATGGATTTCGACTACTATAATTAATCGCCCAAATATCTAAATATCTACACGAACTAGTTCCATGTTTAGCATGGAAACGTAAGAATTCGAAGGTCATTACGGCTCACCTGAAAATCAGGGCCCCAGCCTTCGTTAGTTAACCTTATAAGGCTAACTAACGAAAATATCACGACTTAACCTAACCAATCGTTAGGTCAACTGTACGCCCTTGACGATTGGTTAGGTTAAGTCGTGATTTTCGTTAGTTAGCCTTATAAGGCTAACTAAAGAAGACTGGGGGCCCTGATCTTCAGGTGATCCGAAATTACTCTAACCTAGCCTACAAAGAACCATTTACATGTATGCTCTATTAAAACCCTAATAAGCAATTTTTTTTTAAAATAAAACAAAAATTGTCCGCTATTGTAAACCTTAGCCGTAATAACAAATTACAATAGTAAAATACTAGCAAAAGGTCGGCGCTACGCGCCGATTTTGCTCGATCTGCGGTGCTTCGGCTGGATGTGGGCCTACGGCGTATTTTATTTTGAACATCAGTAGCCCTTTATCTGGATATCATTCCTATTCCTCTCACCTTGGGCCTCAGTAATTGGGGTGCCTGCGGCCTTCAGTTACTGGCAAACCAATATTCATTCTATAAAACTACAGAAAAGAACGCAGCCATGAAAATCTAAAGCTTCACAAATCTTAATACAATGAGCTCGGATTTGAAGCTTAAGATTTTCATGACTGCGTTCATTTCTATAGTTTTATTGACCAAATAATGAACCGACAGTAATTGGGGACCCTACGGCCCGCCAAATCATAGTTTTCATTGTTTCGAGTGTATCAATAGCGTTGCCGGGGTGGATGTTGAACGCTATATATATATATATATATGCCCGGTTAGGTAAACTGAATGCCCGGTTAGGTTAATTGGATGCCCAGTTAGGTCAACTGAATGCCCGATTAGGTAATCAAATGGCCGGTTAGGTCAACTGAATGCCCGATTAGATTAATTGAATGCCCGGATACGTTAATTGAATGCCCGGTTAGGTTAATTGTACACCCTTGACGATTGGTTAGATGAATTCATGATATTTTCGTTAAAGCCAACGAAAATATCACGACTTAACCTAACCAATCGTCAAGGACGTACAGATGACCTAACCTGGCATTCAATGAACCTAACCGGGTATTCAATAATAGCGGAGCGACCCGGCGTTGCCGGGTGGATGTTGAACGCTATATATATATATGCCGTTAGGTAAACTGAAGTAGAATGAATGCCCGGTTAGGTTAATTGAATGCCCAGTTAGGTCAACTGAATGCCCGATTAGATTAATTGAATGCCCGGGTACATTAATTGAATGCCCGGTTAGGTTAATTGTACACCCTTGACGATTGGTTAGTTTAAGTCATGATATTTTCGTTAAAGCCAACGAAAATATCACGACTTAACCTAACCAATCGTCAAGGGCGTACAGATGACCTAACCTGGCATTCAGTGAACCTAACCGGGTATTCAATAATTTACCATAGGTTTCGTAATGATCTTGATGACGTCATTTAATGTTTTAAAATTAATTATTTAATTTATTAACACCCACGTGCACAACCTCGGGATAATCAATATGTGTGAAGTTTCATGTTTGTAACTGCTTCCATTTTGGAGTTATGGCTGATGGCTTGAACACACACACACACACACACACACGTCTTTTTATTATTATTATTATTATTATTATTATAGATAACAATAGACTGGTACAAATTTATCACCGAAAGACTTCCGAAAATCAACAATTTTGATAAAGAAAAGGGGAAAATTGGTTTTGTAGGCCTAGGGGGTCAGAAATTTTCATAAAATGGAAAATAATTGCTATTTTCTACTTACAGCGACAGGCATAATGATATTAGGATACCTAATAGAAATTTTGTAATATTTTAAAGTGGGGAAAATAAATAATTTTCTAAAATGATCTTCAACTATAAAAGTGCATCTAATCAGATAACTTAATTAACGTATTTCTATGACAACTAAAAAATAGAATGATAAATCAATATCCTATCAAATTTTTTGTGTATACTTAAAATTATTTGTACAAAAGCCACAGTAATAAAACGCACAAAAGTCACGGCAAATAATTTCAAGTGTGGCTCGTTTAACTTTAAACTCGTGTTTATTTAAATTGCCCGTTTTAATTATGTAATTTTTTGTATTGAATCGATAAAGAAATCTTTTGTGATTTTTTGTATTGAATCGATAAAGAAATCTTTTGTGAATCGAAAAATGTTAAAATTATAACAAATATCAAAATATTTTGTTAAAAATCATTGAATTTAAAAATGCATGTGTTTTAGTTTTTTGCAAAAAGTTCTTTATGAATTTTAAAAATATATACTTTTTTGAATGAATCGATAAATAAATCTTTTGTGAATCGAATGATATTAAATGTTTAGTAAATATTGACTTATTTTGTGCCAAAATTATGATTAAAAATGAAAAATTAAAAAAATGCGTGTACAGGCATGGGAAGAACTGTACCCCTAAAAGGGGGGAAGGAATTATGTTAGGGAATTTTTTTTTAGCATGGGCACTGCACAATAAAAAGACGCATCGAATGGTGAAAACCGCATTGTTCTACACCAATTGTAGCGACCTGTAGGTGTGCGCAAAAAAACTGTTATATATATATATTATATATATATATATATATATATATATATATATATATATATAATATATATATATATATATATATATATATATAATATATATATATATATATTAGGCTTCATTTCTGAAATAGTATATTAGATTTACTCTAATTTAGCCAAGTCCTCCAAACTACCTCATGCATTAATAAATCTTATGCATTCGAGTAAACCTTTACTACAAATTGTCATACTATTCAGCGTTTGTTTATATTTATTGTTTACGTTTAGAGTTTATTTTTTACAGTTTATTTATTTTGGGCCTTTGTTTATTTTTACAGTTTCTGCGAAGTGTGGTGAAAGTTTTGGATCACCTGAAGATCAGAGCCCCCAACCTCAGTTACCAAATGATATCTTCGTTAAAACTAACGAAAATATCACGACTTAGCCTAACCAATCGTCAAGGGCGTACAGTTGACCTAACCGGGCATTCAATTTAATTTATTATTATATTTGGTACTGTAAAGCAATAAACAAGAATACATGGGGACCCTGATCTTCAGGTGATCCAAAGTTTTAAATGAGTTTATTAAAATGTTTCATTTAGGAGTTTTATTGCTTTGCACAGAAGAAAAGCCTAATTATATAATGGCGGTTTTGTTTGATGAGTAAACTATAACTGCTGAAGTTTTGACTCCTTAGGAATTTCGGGTGAAGAATGGTGAATTTCCACACTTATTCCAACGTAAAGGTGAAACATTCATTGGGTTTCGAATCCTGTTCAAGATTTTTTAATGAAATGAAACGTGAAACATCATTGAAATGAAGCATGCTACATTCAGATGACTAACTCCTATTATGTACAGAATCTGAAAGAAAAAATCACAAGAACTGAAACAATAAATTATGCAAGAATTCAGGGTTACCAGACGTCCGACAAAAGGAGGACATGTTCTCCTTTTCAATCTCATGTCCTCTGTCCGGCAGGCATTTTAAATATGTTGATATTGTCCGGCTTTTTACTTAGATATGATTCAGACTTAAGAATGAGCTTCCCACAAGCTCAAACGACCCAATTAATACCTGACATGTCCTCCTTTTGCCGGACGTCTGGTAACCCTATGCAGGATTCATTTTCGACCTACTAGCAAAGTACTCGTAAAATTACTAGTAGAATTACTAGTAAAGTTTGTAATAAGTATCTAGAGAGATTTCAGTGACTTCCGTTAATCATCTTTACTGTCCAATATCCAAACGAATAAATGAAAAGTAAAATTCAATAAATACCGCCAATATATCTCCAGTATGGCGTCCGAAAAGTCTGTACCCAGTGAGAAATACATTATTGAAATTTATTTCTGGAACCGTATCATAAATATTTAAAATGTTCCCACTTCAGTTCAAAGCACGTTAATGTAATGTGATTAATTCATAAATTTAATTAATTAATTAATGCAATGCCCTTTGGGTAGCGACGAAGTACATTAAAGCATGACCAGATTTGCGCACTCATTCTGTATAAAATCATTTCGTGTATAGTGTATACTAATGGCAAGATTGGATGTGCTTCAACGATTTAAGATGATTTCACATTTGTCCGGTGTATTACTCATAATTTTTTGTTTAATAAACCTATAGTTAATAATATAACTGGGCTACGTCGTAGACACATCGCAACACACCTTCTCGTTAGATCAGGGAAGTCAAAACAACTAATAAATTCGTCTCTTAAAACGCAACCATTAAACCTTTGTGAGTTCTTCATAAACATTTTCAGCAGTAAATTAATAAACAAATAAACATTAACAATCTTGTAAATTTTTTTTAATGAAACCAAACCTTAACTACGAGTACATTATAGACCAAATACAGAAAAATACAGTACAACTATAAATTTTAGAAACTGCCCTACAAATGCTCATTCGTACTTGCCCAAGTTTTATCTGAAATAGGAACGTATCCTTTTATAACTCTATAATGGCGCGTTTCCGTAACTGCGATGAAAAATGTAGATCCATATGACGGAAGAAAGAAGATTCGCAAACTGTGAATGTTATATGGGATATCTCCCTTTCACTCACATCCGAGTCACGCTTTTGCCTCGGAAAGAAGCATTTTAAAAATTTATTATCCATATTAAAATGTCTTTTAAATTTATGGCCTTCGTAAAATGTACAGTAACTACTCAGTTATCAGATTTTATTGGCTTTCAATAACATTTAGTGTAAGAATGTTAATATTTGAAAATTTATAAAATATTTGCTTCCTCTGTCTGTCTGTCTGTCTCTCCATATATATATATATGTGTGTGTGTGTGTGTGTGTATGTGATAAATTTCGATAACCTAAATTCAGTGTCCTTTTATGAATACTTTTATTTTTAATGCTGATACGTAAACACGCCTATCACCGACATCCGAATATATATACACACACACACACACACACACATATATATATATATATATATATATATATATATATATATATATATATAAAACTAGAATATAACTAGAATGAACCTTAAAAGACAATAAGGAGTTATTTCATCAATGTAAATTGATTTGAAATGAATCAAACCTTCGAGTAACTTTAAAAGACTGTCTCTTCGTGAGAAGAGAAATTAAATTTGGCATCTGATGTCAAATGCAGACCCCAAATAGAAGCATTTTCTCCTTGTTTAAATGCCCACTCTTTCCGAAGGGCATCGCCGTTCCAGGCCACAGCTGTTGAGGACCAAAGTGGCCGAACAACGCCATATTTGGACCTCGATTCCAAACTCCCAGATCTGAGTCACCATTCATGACTTCTGGAGCCACTTCCCCCATCTCTTTCTTCCCCCTCATAGATATATCCCCCCCTTTACAACTTCCCCTAGCTTGCGATTTTTTTTTTATTTGGGCGGAGCCTGGCACTGTGTGCCTGTTTGTCTTTATGCGAGGTGACCATTAGGTTATTTTTTCTTTTATCTTCATGATGATGTTGATAATGATGATGATGATGATGATTCATCCATCCATTTTAAGAACTTATTTCTTCTATCAAATATTAAATAAACGGATGAACTCATTAATGCTTTAAAAAGTAAGGTTTAGAAAGCTCTTAAATTAAAAGTTAATTAATATCATTCCATATAAGAGAAGTTTTTCCTTTTGCAATTAAATCTATCTCGGTGAACAATGAAAAAGGTAATCTCTCCGCTTATAGTTCCGTCAAAGGAAAACATTAATGTTAATTCTTTACGAAATATACAGGTAGTAATAATGGAGAATTACCCACACGAGTACCGAGTTTCTGAGTCTCGTTAGTGACACTCGACTGTACAGTGTAAGGCTAAGCGTTTCTGATCTATTTCTCTTGAACCGACGACTCTCGCGCCCCCGAAAACTGTCGTTAACTTTACGAAACTCCGTAATGGTGGTCTTTGATATTTAATTTTCTTCTTTCTTTTTTTTTTTATTCTTAACCTAACTTAACTTAAGCTAAGTTATAAATTGCAAATGCGTTTCATTTCGACTGAAATTCGATCAGTGAGATATCAATTCTACAGGCTACGGAAACTGATCAGGAAAGAATATCGTAATAGAGACTTATACAGTATATGGTGTAACATAAGTCCAATTTGTTTTGTTAAATATTTTCTTGGTTTTATTCGCTTGTTATTTTCTTCATGTCTTTGTTGTTGTTGTTGTTGTTTTTGTTGCTCTTCTTCCTCTTCTTCTTCTTCTTCTTCTTCTTTCTTCTTCTTCTTCTTCTTCTTCTTCTTATTATTATTATTATTATTGTTATTATTATTATTATTATTATTATTATTATTGCCATTTCATTTCCCCTTCCTGTAATAAATGAACTGAATTTCATAAATTTTGCCGAAAAGCTTCCATGCTTCCTAACGGCATATTTAGATAAGAATAATTTAAATATATTAACAGTATATCAAGCTATCCAAACTGTTGCATACAAAGCAGCCATTTCTCTCTCTGCACATATTGTAAAATCCTTATGAAAAATGTATTCTTTTCTCCGAGTGAAATTATATGACGTGTTTAGTGGAGAGTTTGAAGCAAACTTGAAGAGAAGTTAAGAAAGTTTAGGAGAAATGGGAAACTCGATATGGCCTAACGACGTTTCGTCGACAAAACGTTTTGTCAACAAGTTTTGGGGGGATTATTGATTAAAGTAGGTTTGGGTTAGGTTAGGTTTAGTTAGGTTAAGTTATGAGCGAGTGTCGATAAGATTTCCCTGTCGACAAAATGTGTAATAAGCCCAGCTACACGCCAAAAGAGAAGCAGTTGGTCTTGTTACTTAAATGGCAGCCTCGACCTCCAGAACTTTCACTACTAAACTTCTTTATGCGAAATCATCTAAAGTTTGATTTTATAACTCTTGACCACGGGCCATTGAAAGTCTAAAAGAAAATATCGAAACGAGTATATATATATATATATATATATATATATATATATATATGGTGGTGTAGTGGCTAGCGTCGCTGACTATGAATCCATCGGTCCCGGGATCGAGACCCGGTGACGGTAGGCGGCGCGCAGCAAAACCCCAGCTGTTCATCCTTCCACACAATAAAGAAATTGGTTGGTAGCTAAAGAGAGTACCCTGAGTAGCCTAGTGGTTAAGACGGTGGGCTGCTGGTGGGGCGTGGTTCGGATTCTACGTTAAACGGTAGGTCTTAGATGGCGTGACAAGCTCGACCTTCATCAGAATGAACAATTGGGACGGAAGCAAAACCCAAACCAAAGTTAACCAACCAAGGTTATATATGGGATGAGTTTCACAATTAAACACGTGAAAATAATAAATGATGCAAACCTACAAGGTAAATATAAAGCGATTCCAAGGTCTTTCGTGCACTGAACACCTGATGAGGTGTTCAGTAGACGAAAAGCCTTGAAATCGCTTTTTATTTTTCCATATACATATAAGACTGGGATTGCACTACTGTAGTATCTTACTAGCAACAGAAGTGGCACTTCACAGAACCCTCATTTCTCCTTGAATATGCTCTAAGGTCAGGTTTGTTGAGGCTACTTTTTTATATAATTATTTAAAGAAATGGATATAATGATAATGATAATGATAACTCACATACGTACAGAGAGAGAAATATATGGGTATACTGTATGTGTTATCCATATAGACAAATGAGCGGTTTGAGGGTGGTAGAAGAAGACACAGATAAGAGATGGAGTTATATTCCGTTACGTTTCGACACAAAGCCTTCTCACACTGTTTAACGCCTTTAAAGCCTTAACTCATGCTATCATTCTGTGTGAGCGAGGCTTTGTGCCGAAACGTAACGGAATATAACTCCATCTCTTATCTGTGTCTTCTTCTACCACCCTCAAACCGCTCTTATGGGTATATGTGACTGTAATAAAGAGGAATGCTAAATACATGTTAATAAGTGTGGGTTGCATGAATGCAAATGGTGTGGGGTCACAGCAGAACAGCTGTATGGAGACGAATCATTTATTTTTCAACATGACCTCTCTCCAGCTCATGCGGCTCGTGCAAGGTTTAATATATTGGAAGTACTCAATAAACATAATGAATTTATTCTGTTTTTTGTAACACCTGACAAGATATTCTAATATCTTAGGATGTAGCTATGCATTAACTTTTCACTATTTAATTAGGTTTTTCCTATCTTTTATTTGTTTTTAAAAACTGGCACACAGAGGCGTCTTTTTATTATAATGACGTCACAGATACTCGATATTCTTCTTAAAGGTGTATAACTTAAAGGTATTATTAAGGTCATAAACGCATCTGAGACAATATTTTATTTTTTTGGTCCGGAGTTGTGCAAAGAAACAGTTTAAACTGCGTGGGATTTGATGTCATACTGAACGTATCCAATTCAATGAGTCTGAATATTCCTTTTGTGTTCAAGGAACAAGTTTCTTCTTCTACATGATTTCGAACTGAGAAATAGATCACAGGGATCAATCCAGAATTAAGTTCCTTCAACCTCTGGACATTGCAGCTGCCTGATTACAGCAAAGGTCATTACCTTACTCCCACAGTGTCCACAACATTCCTTGTTCTTTTTCTGGCTGGAATCCTGTCGCTGATTCTTTTTAGAATGTTTGAGTTAAATAAAGATGAAAGGAATTTTTTGTTAATAGATTGTTTTAAGCATATTTTGCTTCATTAAGGTGATATTTACTTATTAACTTTAAGTCTTCTATATCCATAACTTTAATTAATTAAACTCACGGTATACAGGTATACTCGTACGAACAAATGTACATACATTACAATATCTATATCAAATTCAATGCTTGACTTCCCCGCAATAACTTATGAATTTCAATAAGGGAACACTGAAGAAAATTGGGAGCTATTGAAGAATAGGGACCCCAGCCTTCTTTAGTTAGGCTTATAAGGCTAACTAACGAAAATATCACGACCTAACCTAACCAATCGTTAGGTTAACTGTACGCCCTTGACGATTGGTTAGGTTAGGTCATGATATTTTCGTTAGTTAGCTTTATAAAGCTAACTAAAGAAGGCTGGGGTCCCTATTCTTCAATAGCTCCGAAAATTGACTTCATTAATTAAAAATATGCAATTTTACTGCAAAAGATTAATAGCATTAGATGTTTCTGTTAAAGTGTAAAACCATATTTTGTTTCACACATTTATATATATCTGTGCGTCGGTGGTGTAGTGGTTAGGATCGCTGACTACGAATCCATCGGCCCCAGGAGACCGCAAAACCCAGCTGCTCATCTTTCCACACAATTAAAAAATATGGTTGGTAGATAAATGGGTAGCCTAGTGGTTAAGACGCTGGGCTGTTGATCGGGAGGTCGTGCGATCGAGAGGACTTTGTAATTTCGGACCGTCCGTGGTGGGACGTGATTCGAATTCCACGTTAAACTGTAGGTCTAAGGTGGAGTGACAAGCTTGACTTTGGTCAAAATGAACAATTCGGGCGAAAGCAAAACCATGGTTATATACGAGTATATACAGTGTGTGTATATATATATATATATATATAAAGGCTAACTCAAAGTACTTCTATAATTTCGCATAAAGAAAGTCGAAAAACCATGCGACAATCGGACCTTTAAAAAATGAGAACAGTGCTTTATCTGATGATCTAACAGAAGTATCTGAAATATTAAGAGCTCAGTACGAATCATCTTTCAGTATCCCAAAAACTGACAAATTGATATGCGATAGAAACGCGTTCTTTGAAGAAGAACCACAAGGGGAAAGTATAACGGATTTCGACTTTACGACGGATGATATTACACAAGCCATACGGAAACTAAAAACACACTCAGCGGCAGGACCGGATAAATGGAATGCCACACTGATCAAAAACTGCAAGAATGCAATCGCTGAGCCCCTATACTGGATATGGAGACGATCACTAGACACGGGAGAAATACCGGGCATCCTGAAGAGCGCGAACATAGTCCCAATATATAAAGGAGGAGATCGATCCGAGGCCAAAAACTATAAGCCAGTATCGGTTACATCCCATCTCACTAAAATATTTGGAAGAATAGTTACAGTAGACAGGAAATCTATGACTTTTTGGAAACTCAGAAAAAATTCAATGATAACCAACACGGGTTTCGGTCAGGCAGATCATGCTTATCACAACTAATGGAACACTACAACAACATTATTGACTCACTGGAAAGTAATGAAAACTATGATGTACTATACACAGACTTTGCTAAAGCGTTCGACAAGTGTGACCACAGAATCATAATACATAAACTGAAATATATGGGAATAACAGGAAAAGTAGGGAAATTGATATATAATTTCCTTAGTGAGCGGCGGCAAGTCGTTACAGTACAAGGAGTATCTTCATCAGAATCAGAGGGCCTCAGCTCAGTACCACAAGGAACAGTATTAGCTCCACTACTCTTCATAATCATGCTAACTGACATAGATGAGGACGTTACCAGAGACAGCACAGTAACATCCCTTGCGGATGACACAAAGATCAGTAGAAAAATAAGAAACCCAGAAGACATAGGCTCTCTACAAACCGACATAAACAGAATCTACAAGTGGACGGAAGACAACAATATGAAGTTTAACACTGAAAAATTTCAGCTATTACGGTACGGAAAAGAGAAGACCTAAAATCCATGGAATATTATACCCCAAATGGACAGGAAATTCAGAAAAATTCCAGAGCAAAAGATTTAGGGGTTGTAATGACAGATGATGCGAAATTTGAAACACAAAATAAGATAGCAGTAAACAGAGCAAAGAGAATAACGGGACAGATATTAAGAACCTTTAAACGAAGGGATAGGAATGTAATGATTCCTCTACTGAAAACCCTGATAATACCCAAATTGGAATACTGCTCGGTCCTAAAATCCCCATATAAAAAAGAAGACATTAGACAGCTGGAAGGGATCCAGAGAAGCTTCACAGCCAAAACCAAGGGGTGCAAAGAACTAAATTACTAGGAAAGGTTACGCGAACTAGACCTATATTCACTGGAAAGGAGAAGAGAGAGATACACCATTATTTACACTTGGAAAATAATGGAGAAACTAGTCCCTAATCTTACTCTGAACCCTATAACTCCCCAAACAACGGTGGAAAGTAGAAACGGTAGACTGTGTCGTATTCCCAAATTGAAGGCGAGACAGGGAACATCCTTAACCCTGAAAGAAAATAGTTTTGTAGTGAGAGGACCAAAACTATTTAATCAGTTGCCCAAAGACTTAAGAAACACGAAGGGAGTTGCAGTGGAAATCTTCAAAAGAAGAATAGACGCCTGGCTCAGAACAATCCCCGATGAGCCGGGCGTACCTGGCTATGTGAGGTGGAGAGTAGGGTGGGGTGAAACGCAATTCTTTGTGGAATATTTATTTGCTTCACCTATAATTTGCTGTATTGGGTTCTATAGATGACATAAAATGATATAAAAGAAAAATCAATTTTGCCCTACTAGCGCATTTTGAGAAAACAAAATGGCCGCTAGTCAAACATATAAATGCTTATAACTTGAAAAATATGCATCCAATTAAAAGACACTATAGAATAAAAATGATTCAAAATAAAAAATACATTAGAAAGCGTTCTTTTATAAATTATTTTCTCAATTTTAAGTTTTATCAAAATTTACAGCGGTAAATGATATCACAAATAAATCACTTTTTTCTAAATAAATGAAAAATTCTTTGATGACCGAAGTATATTACTTTGATAATAGTTAATAACCTTATATACTTTTGAATATTCAAACTATAATCTACAGCAACACTAATGAACGAGAGAAATTATTGACATTTTATTACCACAATTGCAGAAACATATAATCAATACACTTCCAAAACGATCCTTTTTCAAAAATCGTGAAGTGTTTGCTTTTATGAAACTTTGGTGAATTACTTCAGTCTCTAATTAAAAGCTAATTGCCAAAAAGTGAAGTCATTTCTTTCTTGGTTTCCATACATGGCAGCAATGAACGAGACCTAATTCTTGCTCTTATAAATCCATCACTGGATTCTTGGGAATATACAAATGAGGCCGCATCGGTGACAAGTTTTATTGCCCTCTCGACACTTTGTGAATGAAGTGGATAATTGGGTAGGCACAGTTTTTTAACCCTAAGTGCATTCAGTTCAATATTTGTGAGCGCCATAGTGAGGGGAGGTTCAGTCAGCATTTCTTATGACCAGTAAATAATATCATCTCATGCGTTTGCGTTGAAATTTATCTCAGGAACCTTAAATTCTCTGATTTTGGGCACATTTTTCGTCTTTGTTCTAATGTTCATGATGAAATCAACTGCTCTGTTTCGTTTTTGTTCTGATGTATCTGATAACATTGATATCAGAACATTTTCGCAATGAGCAAAATATGCGTTTCTAGCAATGTAAGGCTTCACTACATTCTGAACATCCTTTGGAAGATGAAATCTTTTAATTGCTCCAAATATGTGATGTGGTCCATTCCATATATATGGTCTACTCTTGATATCGAACCAGCTTGGTCCATAATTTGTAACAATAAAGAAAATTATTGAATAAAGAGCCAATGAAGGAGTTTTCTCTGCAATGTATAGGCGGCAGACACGATTTGCTAATGTCAGCCATCGAGAATGGTTCAGTGGTCCGCGTTTTGTATTTTCCAAATCTTTTGGGACATTCCCATTTCTTATAGCCACAATAATTTGATACAAATACTGTTGAGCTTGGCTAAGATCATCGATAACCTCTTCTGATATGTGTGTTAAATCAATGCCTTCTCTAATTGGTTTGAAATTGACTGCAGGCGTTTTTCACATTCTTTCAGTGCTACTCCGATTTTTCCAATGAAACATGTTGGACCTTTTGTTTTACCATCAAAATGTTCAAATAAGTGTCGAAGGGGACGTTCATTTGTATGCAGCATGCAAATGCTCCATTGTAACGGTTTCTTTAGTTTTTTCTATGAGGTGGATGATCCCACCCTTGGCACCTGTGTTGGTATTTGTACTGTCACATCCTATGAGACGAATGCTCTCATTAATAGTTGACTCTTGAAAGAAGGAGAACAAACTATCAGCTATATCTTGAGCTTTACCAGAGGAAGGAACTACATGGGTTAAATATTCATTTCCTGGCTCAGACACCAAAACATAGTGTTCCTCTCTAATGGAGTCTCCGTACCATTTGTTTCCTTTCTTCACCTTCACCAAAGTCTTGTCCTTTCTTCCGTCAAAAAATATAGCAGATATGACAGCAGGATTAGCTTTACTCTCCATCACCAAACCTTTTCTCATTTTCTCTCTTTCCCGTCGGATTTTGTTCTTGTCAATCAAAAGCGTACTATCTTCTTTAGTGATTGCTGCATAATCAACTAAAGCAGCTGAAGCCAAAGCAGTTGCTGCTCGATCTGAAATTCCAAATCTATCGGCTTCCATTGCTACAGTAGGAAATGGAAGTCTCATTTGACCTTGTATGGCAACTGACTCATAGTCTGATTCACTCTGATGTGGGTCTAATTCATATTGTGTAGAAGTACTCTCTACGGCTCTCAGGACAGCCAAAGTTTTGATGGGCGATAAAAGGGCATTTACAGGCACTGATATCGAATAATTCTTCCAAGGTGTCATTAAATTTTTTTTTCATTTTGACACTACTTTTTGATCCACTAAGATCGTTTGCTTTGCCGATCAACCGCTTTAATTTGATATAAAATGATTTGTCAGCTATTGCAGAAATTGAAGCTTTTCTCCAAATACAGAGTATATCTTCAGTAATTTTGTTGAAAATATCAGTTATGTGAAGTCACTGAAGTGGCTTTTAAAAGAACATGGTATTGGCCCACCTGTTTATTTGTTGGCAATGTTGTAAAAGGAAGCTCTTGTGCGGTTCCAAATATAAATGTGGTTTTGATTGACTCCTTGTAGCTCTAATGTTTGAAGCAGAAGCCATATTTGTTACTAATTATCAGAAATTACCAATTCCAAATCCAACAAAAACCTGAAAAATAAAATTTTTATTAAACATCTGAAACATTTATATGAGGTAGAAAATGTGAAATAAACAATTTTTGCTTCAGCAAACGTTTTTGTAAAGAGAATACTTTTCGAGTTATGAAGCGTATAATGACTGACTGGCGGCCATTTGTGGGGGGGGAAAAATGGGATACTTAGGATGAATTGAACATTTTTTAATTCTCATATTCTTTTTTATCACCCTTCAATCCACCTTATTACCAGTGAAGCAATAGTTGAAAAAATTTTCACTCCACCCTAGTGGAGAGCGCAAGAATCCAACTCACTACTTCACCAGGCCAACTAGAGAGGAGGGGCGACAAGCGTGACCTTCGCGAAATGAGAAATCATCGCGCGAAACCTTTGTAAGGTAAGGTAAGGTAAGGTGTATATATATATATATATATATATAATATATATATATATATATACTGTAGCTCAGGAAATGTGTGGATTAAACTGGATCGAGTTTTCTAATTGAAAGTCAATTTTTGATCGCGTCAACAATGAAAATTGTATTGTCAATAACCATTGTAAATATATAAAAGTTTATGTATATATGCGCGCGACTTTGTGAAAGTAGTGAAACTTTTACTTTCTGTTTATAGTTTATACAACTCTAAACTATAAGCAGTGTGTCTAAAACACTAACAATACACACACACACACACACACACACACACACACACACACACACATATATATATATATATATGAAAATTATTTCACGAAAGTAACACGTGAAAAATATTTATGATGAATAAAACCACGAAGGAAAGGAAACACAAAAAGGTGCTCAAGCGCTTTCGTCTAATGACATCCTCAGGAACACTGAAGTACAAAAAAGGTTACGGCCTATATATAGGTTACAGAAAGAAAAAAATAAATAAATAAATAACATACATACACACAAACACACACACACACACACATATATATATATATATATATATATATATATATATATATATACGTATCTACTTTAGAAGTGGAACAAGACAATTCAATCCCATTTTTGGATGTGCGTGTACATAGGGAAAGCCCAGGTTTTAAGTTTAGTATCTATCGGAAAACAACAAACACTTTGTCCTACGTACACTTTTACTCGGGACATGACACCCCCACTAAGAAGGCCATTTTTTCATCAATGTTTCTCCGCGCCCTAGGATCGCCAGTCCGGAATACATCGATGCCGAATTGGAAAAAATCAACGGTATTGGAAGTGATCTGTGTTATCCATCTGCGTTTATGGAATCTTGTCTCAACAAGGCAAAACGAACTTTCTATCGTGTCAATAATAACACTCGTACTTTGTCAAAAAATATTTTAGTACTTCCATTTTCCCCGGGCTTTTTAGGAATTGCTAATGTACTTAAACTTTTGGATATTAATGTAGTATTTTCATATAACAATATTGTGAAAAATATCATAGTAAAAAATAGCCCTACCAATAATTCAGGCATTATCTATAAAATTGGGTGTAAACAATATGATTCCTTTTACATAGGTCAGACGGGAAAGGATTTGCACACACGTATAAAACAGCATCAATATTCTGTTAGAACAGGACAGTTGTCCAGTGCTCTTTTTGTCCATTTGTCAGAGTTATCCCACTGTATTGATTGGAATAATGCTTCAGTTTTATTTCACTCTAGCAACATTGTTAATAGAAATATTCTTGAGTCTGCCATTATCCAACTTTCAAATAACTTCAATATAAGCAAAGGTCTTTTTCAACTCGATCCTGTTGTTTTGAATTCCTTCAAAACAGATTTAGATAAAAAGGGTAGGACGCTAAATCTTTGGTAAACTTGTATCCTACTTTATTAGCTTTTAATCTTCATTTTATTTTTATATATATCGAAACTTGACTATAAAAGGCAAAGTGTTAAAACCCAAGCAGATTTCCAGTATAAATTTGTATTTTTATAATTCATTTGATCTTGTGCTAAAAATCGATATTTTTCCTTACAAATCTGTATCCCTCTTTGTTAATCCTTTAATTTTTAATTTTTATTTTTACTTCTCTGTTTATTGCATATATATATATATATATATATATATATATATATATGTGTGTGTGTATGTTATTTATTTTTTTTTTTCTTTCTGTAACCTATATATAGGCCGTAACCTTTTTTGTACTTCAGTGTTCCTGAGGATGTCATTAGACGAAAGCGCTTGAGCACCTTTTTGTGTTTCCTTTCCTTCGTGGTTTTATTCATCATATATATATATATATATATATATATACAGGTTGTAACAAAAGTCCGTTCTCATAGGGAAATAAGAGTACTTTCCTGTTATCCCGGACCCCAGACTTCTTTTAATATTTGCCAGTCACTTGCCAACTAACTAAACAAAACAAACAGGAATATACTCATTAGCTTTTTTAGGAATTTTAGGACGCTATTTTGGCGTCCCAAATTATTCAACCAACCAGTTAGGTCAATTGTACAGTGTACACCCTTGACAATTGATTAGGTTAAGTCGTTATAATGGGTGATCCAGATAAATGGGACCCATAAAAAAAAGCCAAATATTCTTAATATTTAATTCCTTTCATAAAAACTATATATCATTCAAAAGAGTAGAGTTACAAGTTTATTATGAAATAGTTATTTTTTAAAAATTACTCCTTTCAAATGTGCTCCATTAGTTGCCAAGCATTCCAGTGTTCTCGCTTGTAAGTTCTGTATCACTTTTGCAAGAGTGTGCGTTGGTATGGCCTGTATCTCATTTGTGATGGCGGCCTTCAATTCTTGCAAGGTCCTTGGGTTATTTCTGTAGACCCTACTCTTTAAATATCCCCAGAGATAATAATCTAAGGGAGAAAAATCCGGTTAGACCTTGCGGGCCATTCAACGTCTCCAAATCTTGAGATTAACTCGCCTGGAAACGTTTGACGCAAAACTGCTATGCAGTGTTTCCGGTGGAATCCTCGAAAAAGTACGGCCCTATGATCTGAGATGCAGTAAGACCGCACCAACCAGTTACACGCTGACTATGCAACGGGACTTCGGTAATATTCAATTGATTTTCTGTTGCCCAGAAACGACAATTTTGTTTGTTTACAGTTCAATTCAAGTGAAAATGGGCTTCGTCTGACATAATCAAAGTTGCTAGAAAATTGGTGGTGTCATTTACCTTCTGTTGGATCCATTCACAGAATTGTCGTCTTCGTGCGAAATCTCCATCGTTTAGTTGTTGCACTGTTTGAATTTTATATGGAAAGAGCATTAAATTTTGCTTGAATATACGGTGTGTTGTTGTTCCATATCCAACTCCTAACAGCTGAGAAGCACGTCTGATGCTTATGTTAGGATTATCCTGTACAATTTCATGAGTTCTGTTAATGATCTCGTCTATCCTTGCTGTGCGCACTCTTCCAGTTGGTTTTCTTTTTCCAATGCTGCCAGTTAGGGAAAAATTTCTGACACACCGACGGATTACTTTCTTAGAAGGTGATTTTGACATCTGAAAATTTGTCTTGAAAGATCTTTGAGCTGAAACTACACTTCTTCCATGCTCATAATATTGCTCAGTTATGAAACGCAGCTGTTCCACAGTCCATGCAGTCATCTTGAAGGGTTAGTTTTAACTAACACTTTTATTTTGTTTTGTATCTTATCTTGTCTTGTATTGTCAAAACCTATACAATCCTGTACAAACTTGTAACTATCCTCTTTCGAATGATGCGTATGATTTTATAAAAGGACTTATACTTTAAGAGTTACAGGGGTTTCTTTTGGGTCCCATTTCTCTGGATCACCTATATTTTCGTTTAAACTAACGAAAATATTAAGACTTAACCTAACCAATCGTCAAGGGCGTACAGTTGACCTAACCGTGCAGTCAATTAACCTAATTGACATAAACAAGTAATTTGAAAGTGCTGGAGTGCCGCACTTTCAAATTACTTGTTTATGTCAATTAGGTTAATTGACTGCACGGTTAGGTCAACTGTACGCCCTTGACGATTGGTTAGGTTAATTCTTAATATTTTCGTTAGTTTAAACGAAAATATAACGACTTAACCTAACCAATTGTCAAAGGTGTACAGTTGACCTAACTGGTTGGTTGAATAATTTGGGACGCCAAAATATGGGTCCGGGATAACAGGAAAGTATCGAAATAAGATATAACAGAAATGAACGAGAAAATAATTTTAACTACATTACAAACAATACAATCAATTTACGAATTAATCCAGTACATATTCGTCGCTCCAATAACGATAGTTGTGGCGATTCACTCACTGTTCCAGTTAAATGAAAACAAGCCTCGTTGCTAAATAAAATATCGGAAAAGAGTTCCCTATGAGAACAGACTTTTGTTACACCCGGTATATATATATATATATATATATATATATATATATATATATATATATATACACGAGTACATGAAGTGTCCTATAAAGAAAGAAAGAACTAAAAATATTAGCTCCTTTCCCTTAAATATATGAATACGACACTTCAATGACAGCAAATAAAATTTTCCAAAAGCGTCATAATTGCCAACGTCACTGGAAATAGTTAAATAGTTCATTAGCAAAAACGTCTACAAACCCTTTTTATGTATCCCATTTTCCTGTTTCGTGACCTTGGAAACTATCTTCCTCTGTTTTATTTACGAGCCTCATTAGGATTTACCTTATTTAAACGCCGAGTGTGAGACACAAAACGTAAACAGTCCTTAATCGGAGAATATACGAAAGGGCGTTTCCCTCTTAACACACTGAATCACTCATGATTCAAAATTATGGTTATGGTCAATGAAATAATAATAATAATAATAATAATAATAATAATTAAATAAAGTAATTTAAATAAATATAGAGAGTACATTTACAATCATTTGAAACAATTTCCTATGAATATTGTGTTAAATATTTTGAAATGCTGTTCCGTTTCTCCATTTAAGCAAGAACTTCGTCTACATTTAAAACTAAACTCAAAATCTCCCTAAATCTAATAATGTTATTATAAAATAATAAAAATCTCGATTCTTTACGCGTACGAAATTGCGAGACTTTGTGAATGCATCGTGTATTTATGGGAAATTCAAAAGGGGCGCAGTTCCCTCATTATGTACATTTTAGAAAAAAAAAGTTCGCTTGTAAATACAGAATTTCTCTGAAGAGCATAAAATTTTTTTAATAAAAATGATTGATTTTTGAATTCTAAAATGTTAACAGTCGCCAAAATGAAGAAAATATATAAAGAATATTACCAATTATTAATTTTTATACCTTTTAAAAATTTTACGTTTATAGGAGAAGTGTTTTTTCACTAATTCTAATTCGCTTAAGTCGGTCAGGTTAAATTAAATTAGGTTTATCAAAGTTAAGTTAGGTTCCTCAAATTGTTCATGATACTGTCAAGTGTTTCGAGTAGTTCACTTCTCTTTTCTTGTCAACCTTATGGGCCTGTCCCCTGCCTGCTCGGGGTGATCAAAAGAAACTGACAAAACTATCAGCCTGTTTACAAAAATTATTGGTCAAGAGTGAAATACAGTTTAGGGGAAGTTCAGCTCGTTTCTATTAGTCTGCGCATTATGTATCTCAAATGAATTAAAACAGTTGATGAAAAAAATTGAATTAGCTCTTAAAGTTGTTGAAATTCGCCATATGTAGAAAACTCGTATCAAAAGCTGTACTTCAAAAAAAAAAATATATATATGGCTAATCTAATGGAGTGATTTTTAACGGAAAGATGTAAACACGGTTCTCTGTGTATTTACTCCGAAAGTTTAATTTTGCATATGTCTACTAAGCTGCGGAAAGAAATTCGGCGAAGAAAGTAAACAAAAATTTTCAACTTTAAAGAAGTCAGTCACATTACCAATTAATTTTTTTTTAATTTAATTTTTTTCGAAGTAAAAAAAGTGAATAAAACAATACGTAATTAGTAATTTCCCGCGTTTTTTAAAATTTTATTTCGGTGAATTTCTTTCCGAAAATGTAGCTTTAGTCATTACTATATTAACCTAAATCACCAAATTGGGTGTCATTTACCCTCGACAATCAAATTCATATTGCTTACAGTCACTAATGTCTCTCATAAATAAAACAAATTCGCGAAAAATCTTTCCAGAATACCCCTATAAAATTATATTAATTTATTTATTATTTATTACTCTTATTCAGGAAAACTATTAGTGAAGGCTAATAAATATAAAGAATTTTTTTTTTTTTTTTTTTAATAATTTCCCCTTTCAAAAACCTCAATTTTTAGTTATGTTTATTTTAGAAAACGGAAATAGAAGAAAATTCTCTTTGACTTTCGACGTACTGTATTTTAAGTTTGAGGAAATTCAAAATAAATTCAATTGAATGGAAATATTCGTTATTATTTTAGCTTCGAACGAAATACGATCTTTTTTGTTAATAAAAAATATGTTGATCCGCTCGCAGTATGTTGATCTTTCACTATTTTCTTCCCCATTTCCGTTTCTGTTTCGAAACAAATTTAGCGAATTAAAACAATGAAAACAAAATCGCGTTCTTTGCTTCTCAGAAATAACGATACCTCTCGATAACACAATCCTACAGTGAAAGGAATTTTCCAAAACTTTTAACTTTATAAAATGCATAAATATTATATATATATATATATATATATATGCAGCTACACCCACCACACGCCACTGATATATATATATATATATACACCATCTTTCTAATCAAACATCTTTTACAAGTTTGTGTTTTATTACAAGAAGTCGGTAATATTAATATTAATTCGTAATCAAGAGGGCCAGAAAGTGGCACAGAGCTCAAGCCAGACGAATGCGGCCCATTGCTCTAACTTCTGGATTATTATTAACTGGCATCATTGCGAGTCGAACCCCTGACTTCATTGTCTTCACTTTCCTTAAAGGCAAACAGTGGTGGCAGTGGTGGCATTAGGCCCGAGCTCGTTTACTCGATAGAAGAAAGAGCTTTTATGGATATAATAGATAAAACGGAAAACAGTTAATTGAAAAAAGTCTTCCTTGAGTATTATACAGCTCACATAAAACTGCAATAAAGATATGAAAACTATACATTTTCAGGCGACTTCTCACGACAACAATTGTTAATGTTTTTCTTGCATTAACGAAACTGACCATTATTCTTACGACTTTCATACACCTCTTCTACAACATCAGGCACCATTCTAGTTATATTATTTTATTATAATACCAGATTCTCAATGTCACCTTTATAGTTTTCGTGTAAAAACGGTACACAAAACTTTCTTTATATATATATATATATATATATATATATATATATATATATAATATATATATATATATATATATATACACACAGAGGCGTACTTAGCATTTGCTGCCCCGAGGCTGGGATTAAAGTGCCTCATAGTTGAGTCATTTGATTTCGCTAGTTTCCTATTAGAGGCTGCTTTTGTTTTTTATTTTAAAATTTATTTGTGAATCCATTTAAATTTTAGTGTTTATAAGTTATTTATTATCTATTTTTGTTCTCTTTGCCCTATTTAGGTTGAAATAAGACAAAATTTGCCGCCCCTCAAAATTTGCTGTCCTAGGCAGGTGCCTACTCTGTCTATACGTAAATCTGCCTATATATTATATATATAATATATATATATATATATATATATATATATATACAGGGTGGTGCAAAAGTCTGGACCCATAGGCGGTTTATATGGAAAAAAAGTGTGGCCTGCAGGAAGTTTATTATGAAATGAAATTTAATTAACCATACACCAGTGACTAAATTATGTTAAATTTAACGTTCTAGTTCAGAATTTACAATAAGTGTTCGAATTGATGTCCATCTTCTTCCAAAGACTTTTCTACTCGGCTGACACAAGACCTTTGCACATTTGTAAGCATAGTAATATTCGTTCTTATGGCTTCAATTTCTGTTGTGATGTTATCCTTTAGCGCTTGTATTGTTCTTGGTTTGTTAACGTAAACCACTGATTATAAAAATCGAAAGATATTTTTTATATAGTAAATTGCCTATGGGTCCAGACTTTTGCACCACCCTGTATATATATATATATATATATATATAAGGAGAGATATTGTACATAAATAGATAGTCTACATAAATAAGTAGATAAGCAGAGAAATAGACAAGTAGATAAATAAACAGATACTATATTAATAACTAAGAAAGTTCAGTCATGTCATGCATTTATCTTCTCACTTATATGTAGTTTTATGTATTGTAAACAATGGCAAAATGAAGTGAAAAACAAGGCAAATGAAACTTTTACAAATCTTTAAAACGATTTAAATCATACAATGATTTTTTTTCTTTTTAAAGTCCGTCTTCGACCTACATCGCTTTTCATATATATTTATTTCTTTTAATTTTTATCTGATGGTGATTAGGCTTTAACAAGGGTGAAACCAACAAACGTATAATGTAATACTCTGGAAATATGTTTACAGTTTGTTAACAGATCCATGACCAAATATGTGAAGTTTGGATTACAAATGATCAATTAACATTAAAACTTATGCAAAGTGATTTAACCTTCTATGGTATTAGTCTCCCACTTATTTTCTAAATTATATATATATATATATATATATATATATATATATATATATATATGTGTGTGTGTGTGTGTGTGTGTGTGTGTGTGTGTGTGTGTGTGTGTGTAGAGAGAGAGAGAGAGAGAGAGTAATAATAATAGGTAGAAGAAAGGCCTCACTACTTTAAAGAAAACACTGCTCTACCCACATACTCTTTTAGGGTACGAGCATCTCGCAGCATCATTGCCAAGTACATAAAGGTGGTTCTACACCACTGCAAGCAGCAATGCTGTGTCTTATGAAGACCAATCAGCAGTCAAATTCATAATCATTTCCCTGCTTGTGCACTGTAGACACAGCTGGTTTTATAGTTCCGGGTGCATGATTCATCCGGAGCAAGATGCATCGCAAGTTTGTATTTCCTGTTCGAGGCGACACAAATGCAACCCGTTCCAATCACAAGTACATTCGTATCACTTTAGACTTGGTTTACACAAAATGAACCAAGAACTCGCGATCTCTGCAATTTGAAACCTTCCATTTTATCGCTGCCTTTAATTTATTTCTGTTTAATACTACCATAAAGTTACCGGTAATTGTCATAACGTTTTATACAAATATTTTCAACCGAGTATAATTAGGAGCAGAATTATAATTTAACTAACCTAATTAAATTCAACCCTATCCATTGTAACCTAACCTAGCATTATTATTATTATTATGCCCAATATATTTAACCCGCCTGACTTCATATAATTTTATTTATCTTAATCATATGATCCTAACCCGCGAGTAATTATATTGCACTTTAATTCTATGTCGTATACACTCTATGTGGTTGTGTTACAGTGAACGGCGTTACAAAATAACTACCTTTTATAATTTTATAAATTTACTTTATTGTACTATTTTATGGGATTTATTTCCTGCCAATAAAGCTTCTTATTATTATCATTATCATCATTATCATAATGCGAGGTAACAAGGCAAAGCTTGCTGTCAAAGTAAACGAACAAGTTATTTAACCTGCTACAACAAAAAGTTGTTCACTATTCTGTGGAAGGAACTGCGATAACAGCAAAATATTCCCTTAACTGTATAGTATGTGTGTGTGTGTGTGTGTGTGTTAAAACTGTATTAACCGCACACAAACAAATAAAAGATATAAAACCGACGTATGAAGAGAATTTTTTTCATTTTACAAATCGATATTTTTCGATTCCCAAATGAAATCCTCATCGGGACAGAAAGTAAAAAGTAAAGTAAAAAGAAATCCAGGTTAAAAATCCTACTGCTCTTAAGCGTACTGACCACCACGCTATCAAAAACACAACTTTCAACAGTGTAGTACATTTCAATATATATATATTAAAGAGAGAGAGAGAGAGAGAGAGAGAGAGAGATGTTGTGAGTGTCGACATAAGTATGTGTATAGTCTGAGATTTGTAATAAAGAAAGCAATTAATCCGAACGATAGATAAATTTGATAAATTGCTTCAAAATTTAGTGACTGAACCAACAAACAAGTGATTTTGTAAAGAACATTCAACATACAAACTATATTTAGAAAATACTGGAATCTTAACGATAACTAAATAAAGATGTTTTATAAATATTTTGTGTAAAATACTAAGTTAACAAACTTGGATTGGTCTTCTTTATCAAAATGTAAATATGCCAAAATTAGAAGAAACTGATTCAAGTATCATAGTTAGCATACATATATATATATATATATATATTATTAAAATGTAATTTCCCAAGGATTTGGGGTGGGAAGGCAGAAGACAACTCGGATGTAAAATATAGAAGTTACTAAAAAGGGAAAAAAGCAGAAAGTGAAGGTATCCTGATGGATCAGCGTCCACCCCCTCCCCCCAACTGCCACATGGCAAAATTCTACATATGCGGCGCTCCATACGCCATGCATGGTAGCACTTCCGGGCCTTGTCAGAAATAAAAGAGACAGAATCCCGAACTTACATACTTTTAAGAAACTACTTCCATTCCAACCGACTTGCACCCACTTCTCGTGCATCGCCCAGATCAAGTCCATGCTTACTCACTCAGTCATTCACCATGGTCCATCCATCCTCTCGGCCTTCCTCTCCTCCTTATACCTTCGTAAACACTCTTATACACTCTTTCCACAACTCTGTCATCTTCCATTCTTTCAATATGTCCAAACCACACTTTCCTCAATTTTCACTTCCATTGACTTATGAACACCACATCTTTCTAGAACCACACGATTTCTTACTTTATCAATCCGATGCACACCACAAATACTTCTCAGGTTATCCGTCTCATCCGCTCTTACTCTCGACTTCTTCCTTTCATGCCAAGTTAATGTTTCATACCCGTACAAAAGTGTCCGTACTAACATAGCTTCATGTAAGCATCTCACAGCATCTCGATCCAGTCTCCGCTTTCTCACAACTGCTTTCAGCACATCCGCTACCCTTCTTTCTTGATTCACTATACTATTGATCTCATCCGCACTCATACTTCTTTTGTACAGTACGCATCCCAAATACTTAAAAGAGTCAACCGCCTCTAGTGTTTCACCATTCACCATCATATGAGTCATGACAGTTCAAATTTCCCTCTCTCCACAATCAATTAATTATGAAAAGTAGAGAAAATTTAAGAAAGTATAGAAAAGTTTGAATATAGAGTTTATTTATAATTAATTATGTCCATAGACTGATACTGATACTGTATCTTCGATGCAGTTGTGTCTTATATCGTGCATCAAATATCCAAATATGGAGGTATCTTGCAACGTGTATCATTGATACACAATTTGGCAATACCTTTTATCAAAATGTTTTCATTCATTCAAGATACATAACAATTTAAAATGTAGCATTTAATTTTGATATTGAAGAGCATTTAAAAAACAAATGCTGAAAAATTACCCGTCAGTGACAGAGATGTTTTTGATAAAAAGTGCTCGATATACTGTATATTATGAAAAGTCTCTTGTATCAATTAATAATACAAAGGAATACAAAGAACACCGAACAGCAACAGGCCGACTTGTTCCTTCGAGGCTGTCTGTTTAAGAAGGAGGGTTAAAAGATGTAAGAAAATTTAAAGTGAAAGTTTAAAGCAAAGCAAAGAAGGGAAGTTGAAAGGAAGGAAAGAAATTTAAAGATCATGTATCGTCGATACGTATTGTGCATCTTGTATCTTCTTTCTGGTTTTAGAAGTATCGTGTATCGTGTATGGACAATACTAATAGCATGAATATCTTACATCGTGTATGAGGGATACATTCCTGAGAGCATCTTGCCCATTTCTGATTATTAATCCAGTTTCATCCCTCATACCCTAATTAACTAGTTACTTAAGTATCCCTTAAAATACTAGTTTTCTATATAGGTTTTGGAGTTTTTAAAAGGGATACCTAATAAAAGCTATTTCCTGCACGAAATGTTATCTTTACAGTACATTCTATACTCGTCTAAAAAGTAAAAAGTATTGTTACTTTTACGTACCTATTAAATATATGATTATTTATTTAATAATTACTCGAAGTACCAGGCAACATTTTTTATTTATCCTCCTCTTGTTCTCTCAATATTTACCCAAATAGTTTCAGTTTTGATAAGTTTTTATGGTTTGGAAATTTTATTTGTGACTTAATTAAAGGTTGAAAGTATTTATAAACATTACTTTGAAGCTCGGAACTTTGAAGAAATACAAATTAAGATAAGAATAAAAGTTTCTCTTTGTATTAACTCTTTTACTTTGTGTTTGAAATTGACTACATATCCGTGAATACTGAATAGTGTATGTAATTAGGTCCCCCACTTATGAACAAAATATCTGATAGGCTTACAGTAAAGTCCGTCATGAAACAGTTCTTGAAATGGGACTGTTATAACATTATAATTGTAATTTAGTCTGTTAGGCTATGCATTCTGTTGTAATAATTTATTAATTAGCCTAGTAATTTTTAGTATTTAAGGTAAGAAGTTTTTCCATTTGGGGGCTATTTCCCCTTTTCCATTCAGTATTAATTTTGGTGGGTAAATTTGTTTACCAATCTTATCAAAATTATCCATATTACTGTTATCAGTATCATCTGTGTCTTACTTTATTATTAAATATTTTATTATTATTTTTTACTTTATTAATCAATTCTCCATAAAGAGAATTCTTTACATGACAGACATAAATAAGTCCGCTAAATACAGACTACTACTTGTTTCTAAGGCAATTTCTTATTCTTTTTTAAAATTAATAATACCTTGCGCTATATTGTTTAATAGATCATTAACAACATTTAAAAAGGTATTAAGCTGTGTGTGTGTGTGTGTGTGTGTGTGTGGTACCAATATGCATTTTTTGCTGAACGATTGATGTATTTGTAGTGTAAATATTTGCTTTATTAATGAGGTCTTTTAATGTCCGAAACCCTCCATTGATGGGTATAAGTTTGCTTAGAAAGTCGAAAAATGAAACGTGTCTATAAAGTATTCTTGTTTTTTTTATATTTACATACTGGATCGAATTGTTTAAACAGGGTGTCCATAAATTAATTATATACAAATTCAAATCAAATTTAATTGAATTTGTTGGGATAATTTACGTCGATATGCATATCGACCAGTAACATTTAACCCTGTCCTATTTTCTGCTTCTCGAGAATACTTTTTAAATATTTTTTATTAGTTCTAATCTTAATAGTATATCTTGTGAAAGTGGTTTAACTCTAATAGGTGACTGTTTTAAACTAATATTAAATCGAAATTTAACGAGATTTCCATGCGTGTTTAGGAACTCAATACTATATTATACAAATATTTTTATCATCTTTATCTAACAGGAATGTGTGTTTTATGGGTTGTTGAACATCCTTCGTAACAGCAAAGGCCATGTGACGGAGCGGACTCACAGTTTAAGGTGGATCCGAGCCAAAGGTCGCTATATCATCTGGACGCGGAGGAAGGTACCCCTATCCAACATATCAAATCCACAATATGAAGATGTATACTCGCATTATTTAAACTAAAAAAAGACTCTTCCTCAAAACGCATTCCTTACGCCGTATTATTGCTTCATCCATCCACATTTATTATATTGCATTACAACATGAGGTAGCTCAAAAAATATATAAACATCATTTGGATATCATTCATAAAAAATGTCTGCGAACCTCTAAAATAATGATAACAGGCAAATTTACGCTTTCTCAGTGTTTAAAAAGCTAAATATTTTAAAACTAAATGACTTATACCAATTCATTGTTGCTGTCAATAGAGGTTTGTTCAAAACGTATCCGGACTGGTGCGGTTATAGACAGAATATGGTACTTATAGGGTTTGGGGCTTAATCTCCTTCAAAGTACGTTCCTTCTGAAGCCACACACTTTGCCCAACGATCCTGTCACTATTGAAAACATTTTTCGAAAGCACTTTTTGGAATGGCCAAAAGCTGCTCCGTCGAATTTCTTTTAATGGTTTCAACATTATCGAATCGGTGTCCTTTCAGGGTTTGTTTGAGCTTCGGAAACAAAAAAAAAGTCGCATGGAGCCAAATCTGGCGAATATGGAAGCTGTTGTACTTCAGGGTTAGCGTCTTTGGCCAAAAATTGCTAGACGTTATCGTGATGAAGCATCCAGTCTCCGGACTCCCACTTTTCCTCCGAACTGCTTCACGTAGACTCTCAAAACTTCAATGTAAATTCCTTGTTGATTGTTTGTCCCTGTGCAGCATATTCATGTTGCATAACACCTTCACAGTAAGAAAAAAACAAGTAACTCCGACATCGTAAGAAACTGCCACGAAACAAACAAAACACGTTTAACTTTATCGGCTTACCACAGTGGACTGACGCTACACAATGAAGTGTAACCCTATCAATCAACTTGCCTCGACATGCAGAGACATGTTTACCACAGTCACAACTCCAAGCGTGACTTTGTTCTAAAACTAAACCCCCTGTCCGGATACTTTGTGAACAGGCCTCGTATGTTCAAAGTTATTGATAAAAATCAACATACATCACCTATTCAAAGAACATCAAATTCATCATAATTATAACACTAGATTCTCCAGAGATTTTATTCGCAAACCAAACTATACAATGGAAACTGCAAGAAATGCACTCTCTTTCAAAGGAGTAGATGTATGGCATGCAATTTCCATAAATATCAGACAGGCTTCATCACTAAATGTATTTCGCAAATCACTAAAGAAGTAGCCTACTTCATTAGTTCCTACTGATATATATAAGTTCATTGCTGCCATTATTACCATAGTAACTAAGTTCCCATTTTGTAATTAACTATCCGAACTATGCTAATTTCATTAAACACATTTCATTTCATAAATTATGCTAATTTTTTTTATTAAGCATAATATATATAACCAATCATTTCATTTAAAACTGCAAATAATAAAAACTATTTTTGTAAATTTTTACCCGTTATTATTATTATTAATATTATTATTATTATTATTATTATTATTATTATTTTCATTTCCCTTATTTAATAAATACTGTAAACTGAATCCCATTAATTTTGCCTAAAATGCTTCCATGCTTACAACGGCATATTCAGATTAGAATAATATGAATATTTTAATGCCATATTAGATATTTAAAATGTACAGAAAAATACTGAAAAATATTGTAAAACTTTATGTAATTTGTATTTTTTTTTCTGAATATTTTTTTCTTTCCTAATGTCGCTTAACTTCGCTGATCGATGGGAAACAAGTGTTGCGACACTGGCTATAATGTAGCCTTTATCTAACAGGATATTATATATATATATATATATATATATATATATATATATATATATATATATATATGTTTCCTTTCCTTCGTGGTTTTATTATCATAAATATTTTTCTCGTGTTACTTTCGTGAAATAACTTTCATATATATATATATATATATATATATATATATATATATTATAACTGCAAACACGCAGTATAATTAACGTAAAGAACGACGCTTTGTATAGGAGAATTATCCGCGCAAGATGAGAGCGAAAGAACGAAACAAATGAAAAAATGAGGTAACCACCCGGGAATCGAACCCGGGATCTTCCGATTGCCGGTCAGATATGATAACCATTACACCACGGGCCTCACTCAAACAAATGTCGTAATTCCTCTACATACGCGCAGAAACCAATGCCCCAAAGGGGCACCTCCCGCATGCCGTAACATTATATACATTATAACTGCAAACACGCAGTATAATTAACGTAAAGAACGACGGCATGCGGGAGGTGCCCCTTTGGGGCATTGGTTTCTGCGCGTATGTAGAGGAATTACGACATTTGTTTGAGTGAGGCCCGTGGTGTAATGGTTATCATATCTGACCGGCAATCGGAAGATCCCGGGTTCGATTCCCGGGTGGTTACCTCATTTTTTCATCTGTTTCGTTCTTTCGCTCTCATCTTGCGCGGATAATTCTCCTATACAAAGCGTCGTTCTTTACGTTAATTATACTGCGTGTTTGCAGTTATAATGTATATAATGTTACGGCATGCGGGAGGTGCCCCTTTGGGGCATTGGTTTCTGCGCGTATGTAGAGGAATTACGACATTTGTTTGAGTGAGGCCCGTGGTGTAATGGTTATCATATCTGACCGGCAATCAGAAGATCCCGGGTTCGATTCCCGGGTGGTTACCTCATTTTTTTCATTTGTTTCGTTCTTTCGTTCTCATCTTGCGCGGATAATTCTCCTATACAAAGCGTCGTTCTTTACGTTATATATATATATATATATATATATATAGTAAAAGGGCAGTATTAAATACTAACGTCATTAAATTCATTAATAAAAAAATTTGGTTCACTGTACGTTTTGCTTTATTTTTATTTATTTATTTTTTTAAAGGAAACGACAAAAGATAAGGTTTAGAAACGTATTTACGACATCGAATTGTCGCTTTATATTAAAATACAAGCATCCGAAAATAGAAATGTTATTTAACTTCTTCATGTAAATGCAAAACAAAACTGAAACACTTCAGGAATAGCTTTTCTTGGTATACCGTGATCGGTGGATGTGAGCAGATTTTTTGTGACTTCAATCTTAATTGTAGAGCTCTGGTTCAGCTCTTAACAAAGAAGAGGATATTGCGAGCACTGCTAATAGTAGTTAATAGGTTTGGGAATATATGTCGGGTGAATTTTTTAAACGTGTGACGCTTTAAAAGGCTTGTATTTTTTTTTATTAACTCAAATAAAATAATGAGATTTTTATTGTAGCTTCTCTTCGCATGGGGAATTAGTCCCCTAGTACAAAACTTGCGTCTATATGATGTCCTCTCAGCTCATTAACTCTTTGCTCACGAACAACAAAATTCTGCAGTACTCTGGACAGAGTATTTGTTCAAATCTGAGAATTTTTTTTGTTCAGTTGATGCGTTCAGTTGTTCTTTTGTGTGTGGATTCTGTTTAAACACTATATTTTAAATAAACCCACAGATAAAAATCACACGGGTTTAGATCTGCTGATGTTGGTGGCCATGATATTCCTTTATTATAAACTGCAGGAAATCTGCTGGACAGGATTCTTTCGTCGAAAGTATCGTGAGCTGAAAGGGCATCACATAGAGCATGTTTTGCGCTCGGGAACTAATTCCCCATATGTGGAGAAGGTACAGTAAAAATGTCATTATTTTATTTCAGTTAATAAAAAAAATGCAACCCTTTTAAAGTGTCACACGTTTAAAACAATCACCGGATATATAGCCTCAATTAATAATGATACGTATTACAGCATGACCTAAATCCTATTATTACATAAACTTTGTTAAAAAAAAATTCCATTTCGGGCCTGTAAAGTTACAGAGTAAAATATATGGTTGCAACAACCAAATACACACATGGTTAACTATTTGCCACCTCAATTTAAATACTTAATTCAAGCATGCGATGACTGTATTAACCATGTTCATATTAAATTTAAGGTTGGTACAATCATCGCGTGGTTAAATTAACCATATTGATTGTTTCGCAAATAGTTAACTATGCATTTGGTTATAACCAAATATTTTTCTCTATTTAATTTTCTCACTTTTCTCAGTTATGTGACGAGTAACAATTACAAATTTTGAATAATGATAAAGTCAATTTTGTATTTTCTCTTCGTAATTTTCTACCAAACATTTTTCACCTTTGGATTTTTGAAAGGTAAGTACAGTATATCATGAAGTTAATTTCGTTTATGATTCCTTAAAGGCAATTTGAGCCTACAGTTTAAACGTAATCATATACATAAGTAATATTAAGTATACATTAGGTTAAGCATTTCAATTTTTGGTTATCGTTACATATATTTTGATTTGGTTCTTCATCTGAAAACTTTATTCAACTTGTACTAAAGGCTTAAAAATTTTTTTTGTCGGGGTGAGGAGGGCTTTACTAGGTTCTTATTAAGTAAAATGTAGCACATCATTTTACGGGTGTTTCACACGCATTATTAATACATAAAATATCCTAAATATAAACATATGTTAATTAGTTTAGGAGATACAAAGAAGTAATAGTAAAATATAAGAAATAAGATAAATAATGGAGTAAACTCTGTATTAAATCATAAGTGAAATTTATACAAATTAAGATTTCAACTTGGATTCAAAAACAGTTACAATAGAAATAGTTTGGCTAATATTAAGTTTCGTTGAGACCAGATTACACTAGGTTAGGTGGTCGTTTTAGATTGGTTAGTTATTTTCCACCTGACCACTTTCGACCAATCAAGGATCTTTGTAACATTTCCACTGTCCAAAATCTAATAATTACTGATATTTTTTATATCAACGCTTGTCATACTATAATTTCAGTCAATCAGTCTATATTGGTAAATATAAATATTACACTATCACAGTTATTACAATATTACAATAATTTTAACCCTAGACTGCAAAGACGAATCAACTCATCGTGCATAGCAGGGTCTAATACTCTAATTGAACCCCGCTATGCACTCCAGAGCTAACATGGAACATATAACTGTTAAGTGGACGTTTGATACTTATTTATCAAGTTTAATTCGGCCTTTAAACTTTAGAATTTTAGTGGGCCGGCCAAAAATTGAAAAGTCCTCTTGAAAAAAACTTAACGGCGTTTTTATTAATAGCAGGCACCCATCTTAGATAAGTAGTATTGAGGGTGCCAAACAAGATGTGGGTGGATGCCACTCTCAGTTTTGGGTTTGAAGGTCCCATACAAGGTTAAAAAAGTCAAATTCTGAAACATTCCGAATTTTTGCATTTCACTGGTGGCTCGATGTAACACCGTGTTTAAAGGTGTATCATTAGCACATAAAGCATATTTTTGTTATTTTATGGGTAATAATTGAATGTAACTATGACTCTGGATGTCTTTATTTCCATTAAAACTACATTTAGCAAGCTGGGTGAGGTGCGCATGTGCCTACTACTACCATAGTACAAGTAATAGCATACTTTCACATGTTGAATATTTTCATTGCACTGGCTGGCCAGACATTGGTTTGGTATATGCAATTAAAAGAGTGCAGACAGTGCCAGCTGGTAAAATAATAATAATAATACTGCTAAAGGATAGGTATGTTTCGAATTGTTTCAATATATCTGTGGCTACTACATACTGCCATTCCTACTTTCTTTGCAGACAGGGAGCTCATCAGCAATGGACCCTGTAGCTGTCATCAAGCGCAAGAGGAAACGTCAGGATGTCAGTGAGGATTGTTGCTTCTTCTGCCAAAGCAGCGCCGGTGACCTGCGCACAGCATCAGCAGAAGGAAAAGCAAGAACTATGACTGTGGGCGATGAGAAAAAGAACCTGGAAGATACCTACCATCTTGATGTTTTACAAAGACTGGAAAGTCATTCCAAAGATGATTTCAATGCATTGGAACTCAAGTGGCATAAATCATACTACTCTTTATTCACCTCTGAATGCAAACTCAAAAGGCTGCGAAGTCAGCAGCAGACCATGGGTGCATCGGCGACTAGTCAGCACCAGAAGTTCATGCAGAGTTCTGTAATGGGAACTTTGTCGTCAAGAAGACGGCGAAGCGCTTCAACCAAGTTCCAGCTGATCAGGCAATCGAATGAATAAATCGTACATGTAAGATGCACAATGGTATCATGGGCATCACAAAGAATGACCAAGCAAGAGACAGGTTCTGCATCACATGGTCAGAGCGGTCACGCATCTCTCAAGACACAAGATGCCTCTTCAATTTTCAAGATAATGATGGGGAAGCCACCTTCACTCGGGTTGACAGTCTGCCTTCTCGCACTAAGCGTGACGCTCATGATGTCATGAAGCTAGTTCAGCAGTTGAAGCAGTTTGACGTCTTCAGATTTCACGTGAGTGAAGCAGGAGATACAGATGCCGCCACTAACATCCCACTTGTTTCATTGGCAACCAAAGATACTGCACCCACAGATGTTGTGGAGAACCTGCTGACAGCTCAAGATCGAGGAAAGCAGCATGTAATCGGCTTCATGAAGGAGAGACTGATTGAACAGATAGTTGGCTTCAGTAGTATAGCCGCAAAATGCTTGAGTGCAAGTTATTATAATGTTATAATGTTTCAGATCAACAAAGACCCTAGGATCCACTCATGGCTGGTCTACCTAACTGTGTTCGTAATTGTGTATTGTGTATGTCCTCCGTGGTGGCGGAGGGGACCTACAATTTTACGTGGGTTCCGAACCACAAGAACATAAGAAATTTATGTAAAAACTGCCTGTACATTGACAACGACCAATTTTTACAAAACTAAATAATTATTAATTTAAAACTAATTAATTATCGATTTAAACTAAAGATAGAATCTCTGGATCCAGAGGATCAAGTCATAATAGACTACTATCCACAAATATGTTACACTCTATATCTATTTATAACCGACATGCAAATATATCAGATCCAAAGAATCCAGTCAATTTCATTACGGTATCCATCAATACTAGTACCTTGCCAACCAAAAATAAGTCACGGTCCATATCGATTGCGGACCAAGTCTAAATTTACCACCATATACATTACAATATATATACTTAGGAGGAAAAATGTAGGTATGGCTGTAAAGACTGTACAGTAGTGTAGAAATGGGTGTGCACCCATTTTGGGTCTCCCATTTAAAGGTGTTTGTGGGGCAAGTTGCAATTCAATATTACGTAATATTGCTAGAGTGCCACCCACACCCCCTTTGTTGCCAACCCCACTCCCCTTTACTGCAAGGCACCCCCTTTGTTGCCAACCCCAAAATGGTGTTGCAAGGAAATGCAAGTTGGAGGTATCCCCCAAGCTGATCCCCCCAAAGGGGAGTGCCAACCTTTGTTGCCAACCGCAAAATGAGATTGCAAGGGGTATGCAACTTGGAGGCGGAGTTCTTCTCCAAGCTGAACCCCCACCAAAGCGGCAGAAAGAGAGAGAGAGAGAGATAGGAGGAGAGACCCAGAGTTGGGTGTTCACTCGGCTGGAAGCCGAGCTCATATTAGGTCCTTCAGCCGTCCACCGCCTCTTATAGGGTGCTAATCAGCCAGTTGGCTGGGTTGCCAGATAGCGCCATGTGTTTAATTATTTCTTCAGCCAGTTGCCAGATTCGTTATTTATTAAATTAATTCATATATTATTCAGCCATTTGGCTGCTGAGTTGCCAGATAGCAATAATTATTTATTTATTACTTATATTATTCAGCCAATCGGATGCTGAGTTGCCAAATAGCAATATTTATTTAATTATTCCTTATATTATTCAGCCAATCGGCTGCTGAGTTGCCAGATAGCAATAATTATTTATTTATTCCTTACATTATTCAGCCAATCGGCTGCTGAGTTGCCAGATAGCAATATTTATTTAATTATACCTTATATTATTCAGCCATTTGGTTGCTAAATACCACCAAATATTTTAATTTATATTAGGGAGAGTTGCTAAATACCACCATTTATTTTAACTCGCTACCAAAACAGATGAATTTTCTCCTTAAAGAGAACCAATTATTTTAAAAGAAATTCTGTTTATTAAATAAATAATTAGAATTTAAACACACTCTCTTTACACAACTAAAATAAATAATTTTATTACTTAATTCCTATTTTTATTATTATTAATATCACAATTTTCGCTAAATGTGAGACCGTATATTGTACCGTCTAGGTATGAACCAACTTTTAAATCCTTTTTCTTAAATATTTCCCAAGAATACTGGATTACTAAATAAAATGCCAGTACCAGTCGGCAAAATGTTTTTGTTAATTTTGCGAATTAATATACATAATATACAAGCTCATAATAATAAACTATTTCTTGGGGTAATTTGCGTGTTAAAAATTACTAAATACAGAAAGTCAGTTAAAGATTTTTTTCATATAGATAAATGAAAAATAAACATACATGCATCACGATATTCTGCAGGGCAAACCTTTAAGGTATAAGAAGGACGAATATATTTATTCCACGCAATACTATTTTGCATAGGAATCTCATAAAGTCCGAGTCATTACAAGATCTTATGAGATCGACGCAAGATATTAATAATATGTATAGGAATTCGTATATTAAAAGAAGCGTCTCCCCCACAAAGGATCAAAACTCAAAAGCGTGAAACAAATTTTTAAAAAATAAGAATGCAAAGTATGTAATTAGCTCGCAAGTTACTATTTTGCGGCTCTAAAGCGCTGAAATCTGCTCTATACACACTTCCTTGTATAAACTTGTCCTTAACTTACTCACAACCAAGTACCAGTTTCGAGACCTGTTTGAAAACGAAGCCAATCTTCATAAAAGGTATTTCATAACATGTAGTACTATCATTACCTCAAATATGATAGCTTCTTGACGTGTTCTATAGGGATTTTGCCACGTCACCCATATATGGCTGACAAGGCAGTCAAAGGGTTAAAATAAAGTCTAATTATATATTTAGAAAGTATTTTTGGAATAATATTAAAATTATTCTGAACGCAGGTATACTTAAAATTTCTTTTGAAACTTCTAAATTCTTTAAGAAAACATTACCCCTCATTAAGTTATTATTATTAACAAACTGTATCCAAATATATTCTGATAACTGCTGATTACACACATTTAAGTAGAAATAAAATTATTACGAGCCATTTAATTATTTTAAACACTCCTCAAAGTTAATATAATTCGATTTTATGTTTTAGTTAGCTTACCCAATAAACGACGTTTTCTATGGATATTTATAAAAGAAAATGGAATTTTTGGCACAACCGCATAATTGCGCCTTCTACAATCCGTTTATTGTAATTTTAAATATAATGTTATTAACATTATATGATGTGACCGATTTTCTGCTAACTTATTATGCTTTTGTTTAAATTACAAATGTCATTCTTGTTTAATTTGGTGTTCAATGAGCTGAATTATACAATGAAGATATGCGAAATCACTGTTTTTGGAAATATTATTGTATCTATTACACGTTTCACGTAGTTTCTAAATTTAAGATGCGTGATATATATATATATATATATATATATATATTGGCTTTCAAACGTTGTGTTTGGTCTTGTTTCGTTTTTTCTCTCTTTAACTTTTTATCTTTAAGAGAATTAATCAACTAAAACAATATTAACATTAAAAAATTCACTAAACAATTGGCTTAGCAAAAGAATTCGTTCCATTAACATATTCTCAAATCTATATACAAACACACACGCACACACAATTATATTTTCCTGAAAACCACCGAAAACCTAATTTAACATTATTACTTAGACTACTCCAGTTACGTCTAACTCAACTCAGTTAAATATAGACTCATACGCGCAAATTTTGCAGGCCGAAAGGGAGAAGAAGCAGGAATAAAAAGTTCATCATAATAAATACTAAGTAGGCTCGACTCACAAGACTGCGAAATAAAAAATGAAGTAAGCCTAAAATTTAGATAGGCCAAGAGTAAAGCCTGAATAAAAAGTAACGCCCTTAACAAATAAACTAGTCAAAAATATTAATAACTTTCAGGAAATTTGTATTACCACAACATTCAACCAAATCTGCTTGGCATGAATCAACTCTGCTGAGTTAAACTCAAAAACGCCTTTGCCCGTAACAGATTAAGAGACATTAAAGAGGCTAGACAAAATTTCAACATAACTTTCTGATACATTCCAACAAAAGAAAATCCTGCAGAATTTCTTACAAGAGGATTATCCTATAAATTACTAAAGGCCAACAAAAACTGGTTTCATGGACCTGAATTGATTCAGGATGATTGGCAGTTGTCTTTTTTAAAGGGGTGATGTGGTAATAAACTTGAATCTCTACATTGACAAAGATGGCTTATTAGCAAAACGTCATGGATCAAGTAAAGATAAGCACCCCCAGCCTCCTTTAATTAGCCTTATAAGGCTAACTAACGAAAATATCACGACCTAACCTAACCTTCCGTTAAGTCAACTGTACGCCCTTGATGATTGGTTAGGTTAGGTCGTGATATTTTCGTTAGTTAGCCTTATAAGGTTAATTAAAGAAGGCTGGGGGTGCTTTTCTTTACTTGATCCAACGTCATTACCAAATACCTCTTTCAGTCATTAATTTATCTAGTTTATTCTTAAAAGTCTCCAAAGTATGGAAACTCACAACTTCTTCATCTGAGCTATTCCAAAATTTTACTATTCTATTTGAAAAACTATGTTGTACTAACTGTTATTTACATCTCTACTTAAAAAGCTTAAGGCTATGGACTCTTGTCCTATCATTGTGATCCTTTGTAAAAGAGAGTAGAAGTCTATATTATCTAACTCATTTATTATTTTTTATATACTTCTATCATATCACCTCGTAACCTTCATCGCTTTAGGGAAAACATGTTTAGGTGAGCCAAGCTATCTTTGTAACTAAGGTGTCTAGACATGGTATCATACTTGTGGCTCTCTTTTGTACTTTTTCTAGTCTGTCTTTGTCATGCTCTAAATAAGGACTACTGAACTGAATGCAATACTCAAGAAGAGGCCTTATGTATGAAGTGTAGAGCCTACTTATAATTTCTGTCGATTTATATTCTATATGTTTCTGCATTAGATTCAATCTAGCATTAGCCTTATTTCTAATTTCAATTTCAATACAATGAGTTGTAGGCTTTCATAAATATATATTCTCAAGAGAAAAATACAAGCAGTGAAGTAATAATTATGTTCCATATATATATATATGAGGTAGAGAGGTGTCCCCCTTTTGGCTCCTGAAAATAGTCATTTTAGTTTATAACTCCAAAAATAGAAAAATGTCCCGCTTTCTGCTCCTAAAGATATGATCACTTTAGGCTGAGGAAGATTCAGAATGAAATGTCCGTGTGATGTATCGTGTTAATTTTAACAAATCAAATCTCGGTTTTTTATTTTTATTAGCTATCTTCATATATCATTTTCCCGAACTTCCTCAGTTACAATAAGAAGCATCCTGAAGGGTACAACTTAATTGTAGAATGGAAAGACTTATCTTCAAACTTAATATGTAACAGCAATTTGACTGCTCTCTCAATTAATTATCTCTTTTCATAGCGCAAGTAACTTTTTCTTATTAGAGTTTGAGAGATGAGTTTCAATGAGAAAAATTGTAGACTGAATCTGTGAAAATGCTTTTAGCCAGAGTGGTAGCTTTTTGGTGTGACTTGATATATTGCTTGTTACGAAAACCAGCTCCTTAGCATGTTTTGAGAAATGCAATAAAATTTATAAAATTGTCCAGTCACAGAGCAATTAAAATGAGGTCCTGGACCACCAACTGCAACAGGTGAAGCTTTGTTTTAAACAGATTATAAGAATTTTGGTAAATAGTAGGCCTTTAGACGATATCATATATGGCTGGGATTGTAGGCCACTTTGTTGAGAGAGAGAGAGAGGTTTTTTATTTTAATAAAATATAAATATCTTTTATAAATTGTATTGTGAATGAGTAAATACTGTACTGTTTTAGCGTATACAAGTTGCGGGATGTGAGGCCTACCCTATTTAGTCAGATTTTCAATCACATGCACAGTACAGTACAGTAATTAACTTCTGACTAAATAGTGTGTGTATATATATATATACACAGGGTGTCCGAGAATTATCTGTACAATTTTTGGCTGTTATTAAAAGTCAACCATGAAGTGTAGAAATTCCAGTGTTGTCCCATTTTTACAGAGAATCTCATTAAGGTTTTTCTGATACCAAGTTTTGACAAGTTTTTTAGAAATTCCAGTGTTGTCCCATTTTACAGAAAATCTCATTAAGTTTTTTCTGATACCAAGTTTTGACAAGTTTTTTAGAAATTCCAGTGTTGTCCCATTTTACAGAGAAACTCATTAAGTTTTTTCTGATAACAAGTTTTGACAAGTTTTTTCTTTTTCAGATATTCATACACACCCCTCATCCTTAATGAATCCACAGGAGAAAGCACAGTGTGTTGAATGGTTTATCGAAACTAAATCAGATACACAAGTTCAACGAAGGTTTAGAACTAATTACAACAGAAACCCTCCATCAAGAGTAACCATACGAGCTTGGTATAAAAGGTTTAAGGAAACTGGAAGTGTAGAGCATAAGAAAGGAGCAGGGCGGCCTCGAACGTCTTTTGAAAATGTCGAGCGCATTCGAGAGGCTTTTGTTCGCAGTCCACGCAAGTCGACAAGAATTGCATCACGAGAGTTACAGATACCTCGTTCGACAGTGCATGATGTCTTGCGTAAACGTTTGAAGTTGCATCCTTACAAGTTGCAAATCTTGCAACAGATTACGCAAGAAAATAAGGTCTCCCGTAAGGAATTTGCAATGACTCTGCTTGACAGAGTCGACCAGGAAATGCATTCTTGGCAAGAATCATGTTTTCGGACGAGGCAACTTTTCATGTTTCAGGCAAGGTAAACAAACAAAATGTGCGCATATGGGGGTCACAAAATCCACATTGCATAGAAGAGCACATCAGAGACAGTCTTAAAGTTAATGTGTGGTGTGGCTTGTTACATGATCGCGTGATTGGACCATTTTTCTTCGGTGAATCAACAGTGACCTCCAATACCTACCTGGACATGTTGAACACTTTGTCTATCCGCAATTGGAAGCACTGCATCCACGCATCATTTTTCAGCAAGATGGCGCACCGCCACATTGGGCCTTGATCGTCCGTAAGTCCCTGAATGAAACATTCCCAAACAGGTGGATTGGCCGTGGAGGTGCAATTCATTGGCCGGCTAGATCTCCCGACATCACACCCTGTGATTTCTTTCTTTGGGGATTCGTCAAAGATCTTGTGTACAATACGCGGGTGACAGACATTGATGATTTAAAAGCAAGAATCACAGCTGCTATTGAGCGAATTGATGTGGATATGCTGCAGCGTACATGGCAACATTTGGAGTATCGATTGGATGTTTTGCGAATCACTGATGGTGCACATATCGAATGTTTGTAACAACGTTACTTTAATAAAAGAAACTTTTGAAAATACAGATTCTAAATAATCTTGTTTAAGAATTTTACGTGTGTTATCAAGAATTTTATTAAAAGATGAAATTGTACAGATAATTTTCGGACACACTGGAATTTCTAAAAAACTTGTCAAAACTTGGTATCAGAAAAAACGTAATGAGATTCTCTGTAAAATGGGACAACACTGGAATTTCTACACTTCATGGTTGACTTTTAATAACAGCCAAAAATTGTACAGATAATTCTCGGACACCCTGTATATAGTGGCGTTCAAAAGTTCTTTTTGGGCGTGTTTCGTTTTTTCATCCGTTTTAACTTTTTATTAGTAAAGTTTTTTAACAATTTTACGTTTGAATGTCTTTAGTGAAGTTTTATTTTTTCACTCGTATATTTTTGTCATTTATATAATTTTTACTCTCGATTTGAGTTTGACTTATACCTGTTTCTGATATAAATATTTGCATGAACCCTTTTCAGATAGGATCTGATCGCTATTTCAACTTTGTTTGGTTTTAGATTTTACAAATTTTTGAAAGATGTAGGGCAATGAGAAACACAAAGGAGAAAATGAAACCTAATTGAAACATTTACATATTCAAATATACGTAGTAATAATAATAAGCACATCGTTAACAATATATATATAATATATATATATATATATATATATATATATATATATATATATATATATATATATATATATATACAGGGTGTCCCATAAGTCCGGCATCATAGGAGAAATTCATTTTTTTCTATTTCTACAAACCATAATTCATATTTTTCTCTTTCTACAGGCCATAATGTCTGTGAGCAAGGAAGAACGAATCCAGATAATTCTACTCATAGGAAATCGGAGTCAAAGAGAGGCCGCTGCTGAATTTAACAGACTGCATCCAGACCGCGAGCCAATAACACAGAGTTGTGTACCAGACTTGTTGCAAAGTTCAAAGAAACAGGATCCATAGAAGATAAACACGCAGTGGACCTTCAAGGAGGTCCACTAACGATACAGCGACTGCTATCCTGGCTCATTTTAACAGAAGTCCCAATAAGTCTCTTCGGCGATTGTCCGCCGAGACAGGAGTGTCGAAAAGTAGCATCCATCGCATTCTTCAGGCTCACAAATGGCATCCATATAAACTTCAGATCCTACAGAAATTAAACGAAGATGATCCCGACCGGCGGATGGAATTTTGTGAATGGGCTACGGAACAACATGCACGGGATGCCAATTTCCCGTCCACCATTCTGTTCAGTGACGATGCTGTTTTTTATGGAAATGGTGAGGTAAATCGACAGAACACCCGCTACTGGTCTCAAAACAACCCTCACTGGCATACCTCTTCAAAGGAACAAGGTGCATCTCGGGTGATGGTATGGTGTGGCATTTGGAAGGATCGCATCATAGGCCCCCTCTTTTTCGATGAACATGTCACTGGAGGCACCTACCTACGTATGCTCAAGGAAGAAGCATTTCCCAGTGTCTTGAACGAAGAAGGAAATTTCCAAACATGGTTCCAGCAAGATGGCGCTCCTGCACATTACAGCACCAAAGTAAGGGAATACCTGTACCAACAATTCTCTGGTCATTGGATAGGACGTCGAGGGCCTGTGGAATGGTCAGCTAGAAGCCCGAATCTCACGCCACTAGATTTTTATCTCTGGGGCCACTTGAAAGCGCTGGTATACGCAGAGAAAATTAGGAGTGTTGAACATTTGCAGCAGCGCATTATTGGGGCATGTAACACCATTACTCCTGACATCATTCATCGTGTGCTTGCTGACTGGATATCACGTCTGAATTTGTGTATTGAAAACAATGGTGGACATATTGAGCACGTTCTGTAAATAAAAGCTTTTGTTTTGCCTTTTTTTATTATTTTTCCTATGATGCCGGACTTATGGGACACCCTGTATATATATATATATATATATATATATATATATATATCATTCAAGTGCTATGGTATCCAAAGGGCATCATAGGTGCCAGGCACCATGACCTACTAGCGAGCATACCAAATTTCCACCAAAAGCATCTCACTTAGAGTCTAGCATCCGACTTTTTAAATCACAAAGCAAACTAATTTGTCCAAACACATAAGTACACTTTAAGTCAATATATATATATATATACCAACAAAGTAGCGTATCTGCCTACAGTTAATACTGAGGCAGAGTAGCTAACTGTTTGAGCTCAGTTTTGGTAGGCTACCCCAGATTTTTTGATCTGCATGCCCTATTCAGTACTTGATTGCAGCCTCAAAATAACTGCATCTGATCTTAGTTAGCTATATGTTAATTGTAGTTAAACTGAAGTGATCAAAACTCAAACAGTAGGCTGTTGCCCTGACAAGCTTGCAGAAGTCACAAAGTTCTTCATAATTAGTGATTGAACCAATCTTCTCATCTGAAAAGGCTAAATTTAATGTCAGGTTAACTTGTTCTGTGTTACGTATTCACTAGATAGCAGCACAAAATAAAATAGCAGTAAACAGAGGAAAAAGAATAACTGCAATGGATTGCTCATGTAAATAAAAAACGCTGAAAAGATTTCAAGGGGGGTGGCTATAATGACTAAACTTAGAAATGTAGCCCTAAATAGGCTTCATTTGGGATATATCATGCTCTTTAATTCAATAAGAATGAGTTTAAGTGTTGCAAATTTAATGAAATTCATATTCATTTATTGCTCTGCTTATACAATGTACAAATAACATATAAACTGATGTTGTAACAACTATATAAAAATGGACCAGTAAAAGCTTTCCTATACATATAGGCCTACAGCATGGAACCACCATTTGCAAGCAAGTCAGATGCTTTAGTGACAGAATGGGGTTATCTGGCAAACCTTTCCAGACAGTGCAAAACTTCTGAAATAAATGTTAGTTTTAAACATGCACAGTACAGATTCAGGAAAAAGTTTGCCATGAAACAAAATTTCTAAAGTTACTAATGTTTCTTTGGATGTTTTATTTGTTTTAATAAAATTTTAAAACTTAAAAACAAACCCAATCAATTTTTCAAATGTTTTGCGCGATGATTCCTCATTTCATGAAAGTCAAGCTTGTTGACCCCTCCCCCCTGATTAGTAATGTTTTATGAACTTAAAATTTTTAAGTTTCTTAGTAAACTTTCTTCTACACTGTACAAACTTAGGCATGTATAATCATAGCCTACTGTTTAAGATGCATGGCTGCTGATCTGGAGGCCACAGCATCAATCTTCCTTCACCCTTTCATTCATGAATAGTTTTTCTTTTAAATTATAAAGCATACGATATACAGCCATTCAAAATCAAATATTTTTCAGCGGTATATGAAAATACCTTACTTTTTTCTCAAAAGGGATTCACAGTGCAGATGAGATTGCAAACTCCTGGCTTAATGGGGTCATGGCTTGGATTCCATGTTAAATTTTAGGTCCAAAGTTAGGGGCGAAAAACTTGACTTATTCAAATGAACAATTTGGGCAAAAGTGAAAAACATGCTCAACCAGGTATATACTGTATCTAGTCAATTGGGGGAAAAGTAACAGGGGAGGTGTTAGGGTAAAAAAAACAGCCCCTCTCCTACCACTTAAAAATAGATATTTGTAACATGGCCTTAGTGTTGGCCATACTACCTTCCTATGGTGTATATATAACTCCTACTATTGTATCACATGTGCACTTGAAACTGCATTTTGATTTGCATATTATAATAAAAGATTGATGTTAATGCATTTTGTCATTTATTCCCACTTTACTAATACAGTATATACGGTATAGGCCTATAAACACAACTTGGCTCTGAAGTTTTTGGCTTTACTGGGCAAATTTGGAGGGAGCTGACAACTTTATACATGACCAAGTACAATACATAATATATAAAGTATCAAGTACGGTACTGTATAAAAATATTAATTAGTTTAAAGTTAAATACAAGTGAAATAAGTACTGTAATACATTATTCTCAACAAAATTGGTGAATTTATTATGAAGATAGTGTGAAAAATGCTCTGTATGAATTGGTCTCCAATTAACCCACCCCTAATATCTCCAGTCTAACTATAGAGTAGATTAAGTCTAGCCTTGTAGGGTCAGCCTAGAGATTCCGGAAATGGTCCAGAGCGGGCAGATAAATTGAGGTCCACAGTATAGTAGGATTCCTCACCAAATTAGGTTAGGGCAATCTACCTTCACCTTTGTTAAGCTGAGTTGATGCTAGGTCTTAGACCACAATGTAGGCCTAATTTGTCTGACCCAACTTAATGTATGTCCCTTAATTAACTGGGCTAAAAAACTCAACTGATCACTTACTGAGTGTTATTAGAGAGTCCCTCTTCCTTTTTGTTTAATTGTTGAGAGCATACTTGCTGGTGGGGATCTTTTTTTCCGTTGTTTTTTCTTCTCCCTTCTCCCGTTCCGTCTTCAAGCCCCGTTCCTCGTTTTCGTTCTCCCTTGTCCTCCTTTTCGCGGTGCTTTTTCCACCAGCGTCCTCTTGGTTTTTTTCGGTTGGTTGATCGGTAATGTATATCTACAGGGTGTCCCGTAAGTCCGGCATCATAGGAGAAATTCATATTTTTCTATTTCTACAAACCATAATTTATGCTCGGGATGCCAGTTTCCCGTCCACCATTCTGTTCAGTGACGAGGCTGTTTTTTATGGAAATGGTGAGGTAAATCGACAGAACACCCGCTACTGGTCTCAAAACAACCCTCACTGGCATACCTCTTCAAAGGAACAAGGTGCATCTCGGGTGATGGTATGGTGTGGCATTTGGAAGGATCGCATCATAGGCCCCCTCTTTTTCGATGAACATGTCACTGGAGGCACCTACGTATGCTCAAGGAAGAAGCATTTCCCAGTGTCTTGAACGAAGAAGGAAATTTCCCAACATGGTTCCAGCAAGATGGCGCTCCTGCACATTACAGCACCCAAGTAAGGGAATACCTGTACCAACAATTCCCTGGTCATTGGATAGGACGTCGAGGGTCTGTGGAATGGCCAGCTAGAAGCCCGGATCTCACGCCACTAGATTTTTATCTCTGGGGCCATTTGAAAGCGCTGGTATACGCAGAGAAAATTAGGAGTGTTAAACATTTGCGGCAGCGCATTATTGGGGCATGTAACACCATTACTCCTGACATCATTCACCGTGTGCTTGCTGACTGGGTATCACGTCTGGATTTGTGTATTGAAAACAATGGTGGACATATTGAGCACGTTCTGTAAATAAAAGCTTTTGTTTTGCCTTTTTTAATTATTTTTCCTATGATGCCGGACTTATGGGACACCCTGTATTACCGAGCACGCTCTTGTCACACAGTATATAAATACTAGTGTGGAGAATAACTCTGGTGAGCAACCAATTGGTTTCATCCACCCAGTTATTGACATAAAAGGAATTTAATGATTGTTAGATTAACTACCTACCTACTCAGTGAACCATTTTCGTCCCCTCCCAACTACCCACACATCAGTTTTCCATATACTGGGGGCCCCGGGAGATAAAAATCTTTGTGTCATTGTCACTGTAAATGCCTGTTAATCTGATTAACAGTGACTATCCTCACCTTCTCATGGAGAAGATGTAGCATTTAATTAGAAGAGAAAATATACATCCATAGGATGAAACTGTCTATGGTCTTTACCATAAGAAAAGGAAAAGTGAAAGTTAGAAGATGAAATTACAATTCCCAGCATCTATTTTTTGTTGTAAAATTAGTCGCGCCTTTAACGCTGTTTGTCGCTGAGGTCTTGTGTCTGTCAATGTTGTAGTAGGATGCGTTACCACTCCTACTGTCAAAGGAATAGTTACTGGAAGTTCAGTGTCTCCAGTTGTTACTGTCGGTGGAGAGGGTTCTCCAAAGTCCATTGTTTTGGGTCCAGACTCTAAGGGGTACAAAAGAGAAATGTCTCTTGTTGTGTCACCCGTTGAAGTCCTTAATTTGACCACTCTTGTTACCCCGTCTGCCCCTGGTCCGAGTTCTAAAACTCTAGCCAGAGGCCAGTATTGTCTTGGAGTACTGTCATGTATGAGAACAAGGTCCCCTACCTTAATTGTGTCAGACCAATCCTTCTTAGTCATTTGTTTATGTCTCTCCCTTAGACCCATCAAGTACTCAGTTTTCCACTGTTTAATGAAATGAGCTTTAACTCTAGTTAAGTGTTGTAACTTAGTCTGGAGTTCATCATGTCGTTGAGTCCAGTTTGGGTCTTCTGAAGAGTCTATATTGTAGTCTGGCAGGAGACTACTGTAACTTGTTCTCCCCGAATCAAATGATTTGGAGTTAATGGTTCCGGGTCATTAATGTTGTCACTCACATAAGTGAGTGGTCTATTGTTGATGATGTTCTCAATCTCAGCTAGGAGAGTGAGCAACTCAAACAAGTGTATCTGTTTTTTACCAATTGCTTTCTTCAAGCAATTCTTTACTGTTTGTATATTCCTCTCCCAGATAGAACCATACCAAGGAGAGGCAACGGAATATACTTCCACTTTATGTTTGAATTTTGTATATATAATTGTGTGAGTTCGTTGCTTAACAAGTCGTTGATGACTTGTTCACCAGCCTTGAAATATGTAGCATTGTCAGTCCAAACTGTCTTGGGTACTGAATGTCGTGCACAGAATCTCTTAAAGACAGCAACAAAAGATTCTGCTGTAAGGTCCTCCACAACATCCAGATAAACAGCTCGTGAGGCAGCACATGTAAACAGTACAATGTACATTTTTTGTTCAGTGTCAACCACCCCTACAGTCAATGCTCCTGTATAGTCAATGCCTACAGTCTCAAAGGGTCTGTTGAGAGTAACTCTCTCCTCTGGCAAAGCAGGAGGATTTGGTTTCCTATAGGGCCTAGCATGAATACGCCTACATGTGACACACTCACTCAGGACTGTTTTAACAGTGATCCTTCCCTTGGGTATCCAATAAGTTTTTCTTAATGCAGTTAGTGTCTGTGGTACCCCCATATGATGTACATCATTGTGTGTTTGTCTGATGATTAATGTTGTCAAATAGCTAAATCTAGGTAAAAGGATTGGATGTTTGCTTTTGTAAGACAGTTTTCATTTGTCTAATCTCCCTTTACACCTTAGAAGGCCTTCTTCATCTCTGAACAAGTTTAGATCCACAACTACTGATGGTACAGGCTCTTTTGTTTGTTCCCCATTAGTCAAGAATTCTAACTCTTTATTGTACTCCTTTTGTTGTGCATGCCCTATCCAGTACTTGGTTGCAACTTCTGTATAATTATGATTGTTCTTATTTAGCTGTTTGTTAATTGTAGTTAAACAGTTGTGAGCAAACCTCAAACAGTAGGCTGTGACCCTGACAAGTTTGCTGAAATCAGAATAATGTTCATAATTAGTGATTGGTTCAACCTTTTCATTTGAAAAGATTAAATTTAATGTCAAGTTAACTTGTTCCACACGCCATTGGTCTGTATAACAGAGCCACTTAGGTCCGATGAACCAAGTTTTGTTTGACTTCAACAACTTGTAGGATAAACCTCTGGTCAGAAAGTCTGCTGGATTTTGTTTAGTTGGAACATAATGAAAGTTGACTTGTAGGCTTTCATTAGCTTCAGCTATTTCTTTTAGCCTATTTCTTACAAAGATGTTCTTACTATTAATGCTATCATTCCTTATCCAGGCAAGACAAATCTGACTGTCAAGCCAGATGTGGATATCAGTTATGTTCACATCAATGTAAGCATCCTTAAGCAATGAAATGGTTTTAATAGCTAATGTAGCAGCCAATAGTTCCAATTGAGGTATGGTTCGGGTAGGTTTGAGAGGTGCAACTTTCCCTTTTGCATAAATTAGATGACTTTCTGTAGGACTTACAAGGTACGCACAGCACCCATAAGCCTGTGTGCTTGCATCAGCAAACACATGAAGTCTCTGGAGCTTATCCCTAAACCCACAGCACCTTTGTATTTTAATGTTCTGCACTTTTGTTAAATCACCAGCTAACTTCTTCCAAGATTTTTGATCTTCAGTTGTTATTGGATCATCCCACCCAACATTTGTCCTCCAAACTTCTTGGAGGAGAATCTTTGATTTTATTGTTGAAGGCAGGAATAGACCCATGGGGTCAAAAATTTTTGAAGCCTCTGATAATATTTGTCTTTTTGTGTTTGCTTCCTCATCAAGTTTAAAACCTTTAGTACAGATTGAATCATGACTGTTAGAAGTTGCAGCCAAATACCAGTTCATACCTAAAGTTTTAACTCTGTCTGATGGCTCAGTAAGACCATTATTATCCTTTAAAATTTTTTTGTTTAAATCCTCATCATTTGAAATCCACTCTCTAAGTTCAAAGTTACCTTGTTGCATAATGTTTTGAGAGTGTTCATAGACCTCAGATAATTCAGATTTTGTTGTTGTTGAGCCTATTAGATTGTCTACGTAAAAATGTTCCTTGAGGAAGTTCAGTGTTAAAGAGTTATTAAACTAGTTCAAATGATGTCTAATTGTCAATGCTAATAGGCTAGGTGAGCAATTGGCTCCAAACAACACAACATTAAATCTATAGGTTATGAACCCTTTATTCAAATCAAATGGATCCCTGAACCATAAGAACCTAAGTTGGTTCTTGCCATATTCATTTTTAAGATTTATTCTCAAAAATGCCTTTGAAATGTCATTTTGTACGGCATATTTATCTAACCTGAACCTGAGTAAGATCTTCACAAGGTCAGAAATGAGATTAGGACCCTCAATCAGGCAATCATTCAAACTGTGTTTATCACTGTCTTTGAGGCTACAGTTATATACTACTCTGAGTTTTGTTGTTGGGGCATCTTGTCGATAAACCCCCCTGTGGGTTAAATAATGACAACCATCTTTTTAAAAGGGTTATTTGTTACTTCTTCAATGAAGCCTTTCTGTAGCTGTTCTTTGAAGACATCACTGTACATTTGAATTGTATTATCTTGTTTGAGTTTTTTCATTACTTTATATAAATGTGAACTCGGAATTCTTTGGAGAATTGGGTAACATGTGCGAGTCGGCCAATTTAAGTATAAGTGATGTAGATGTATTAGGGGTAGCCAGTGGTAATTTTACATACGTTAGCGATATGAGTGGTACCACCAGGTGGATTGATCATTGTCTCACTAGTAATAATCTAGAGGATCGAATTGTTAGAGTTCATATTTTGCATGATTTCCTTCTTTCTGATCATAGACCATTAGAAATATTAATTAACGTTACCAATTTATGCGCAACACGACTTAACAAGAACTCAATAGGTAAGAATAATCGCGTCGATTGGTCCAATGTTAATATGCAACAGAGAATAGAATACAAAGACAGAACATGTTACCTCTTTAATAATTTAGAAATTTTGCACCTTGGCTGTAATAATCCTTGCTCAAATGATTCTCACTGTAAACTCATAGATAGGTATTATAGTAAGATAATATCCCTGTTCAGAGAAGCAGGAAGCCCCTTGATTAAATCTTACAACTATCATACTAAGGTTATTCCTGGATGGAAAGATTTTATTGCCCCCCTGAAGAGGGAATCGAAAGACGCCTACGATTTGTAGTGCTTTCATGGTAGACCCAGATTAGGACCAGTATACATAAATATGTGTAGAAGTCGGGGTCAGTATAAGGCGGCCATAAGGCGATGTAAACAGGAAGAAGAGTCTATTCGAGCATCAAAAGCCTGTGAAGCTCGCATAAATAACGATAATAACAAATTTTGGAAATTTGTTAAGAATCAAACGGGTGTCAAAAATTTCCTCCCTCCGACAATCGATGGGGTGTCGGGGGAGGATGAAATTGCAAAGCTGTGGAAAAACCACTACTCTAACATTCTTAATAGTGTGAGTAGGGATAATCTTAAGATAGATTGCAGCGAAACGATTGTGGGAGGGACAAGGGAAAATATTTTGATATAATTTTCTGAAGTAAAGAGGTTAATTAAAAAGTTAAAGACTGGTTCTGCGTCAGGGGTAGATGACTTATCGAATGAGCAATTAAAATATGCAAATGACGTAGTATGTCTGCATATATCATTGCTCCTATCAGCCATGCTTGCTCATAGCTATATCCCTGCAGAGTTCATGAGGGTATATATCTTGCCCTCGTCAAAAATAAGTATGGAGACTTCTGTCCAGCAATAATTACAGGCCTATTGCTGTCGCTTCCTGCTTCTCGAAACTACTAGAAAAATTCTTGTTACTCCGATTAAATGATTTCCTATGGACATCTAATCAGTTTGGCTTTAAAAGGTCCCACTCAACTGACCTGTGTATCTATGTACTTAAAGAAACAATATCTAAATACATTGACAGTAATTCAACCATTTAGCTGTTTCCTTGATATAGTAAGGCATATGATAGGGTGAACCACAATATTTTATTTGAAAAACTAGAAGACAGGAAGGTTCCCATGTACATATTAAATTTATTGAAATTTTGGTATTCCCCCAATTTTCACTGTTAAGTGGGCAATGTACTATCCGAGTGTTTTGGCTCCTCTTGCGGGGTGAGACAAGACTCTTTGCTCTCCCCAATGCTGTTTAATGTGTATATTGACGGATTAATTGCTTCACTTAATGAGGCAACAGTAGGATGTTGTATAGATAACACAATGATAAATAAGTTAGTTTATGTCGATGATATGGTGTTAATAAGTCCCTCTGTTAAAGGTCTGGATCGGCTACTAAATGTCTGCGAAGTGTATTCACAGAAACATGATATTCTTTTTAATGTTACAAAAACTAAGGTTATGCAATTTCATCCTAAAAGCTGTAATCAGCCAGCTGATATAAGGTTTAAAATGAATGGTGAAGTAATTGAGGAAGTACAAGATTTTAAGTATTTGGGTCAAACTATCACCAGCTCCTTGAGTGATAACTCGGATATAAGAAAACAATCTCGAAGCCTGTGTGCTAAAGCGAATATGACCATAAGGAACTTTTGTTTCTGTTCAAGTGAAGCTAAAGACACACTCTTTCGTACTTTCTGCAGTAATATATACGGTCAGCAACTCTGGGTGAATTATAAAAAAGGTTCTGGCAGAACCCTAAATTTGCTGTACAACAGGTCTTTTAGATTCTTACATAATTTACCCCCGAGATGCTCAGCTTCGGAAATGTTTGCTACCCGCAATGTTCCGAGCTTCCCGGAGGTAACAAGACGTGCTCAACACAGTCTAATGCAAAGAATTAAAAAATCAACCAACCCGATCATCCAAGCTATCCATGAGTCCTGCCATTTACCCTCTAAGCTATGGACTTCTTGGTACGAAAACGTCTGTCTGTAGCTCCACTTAACTTCGACAGTGCAGTATTATTTCTAATCAATTGTATATCTTTCTATCCTTAGTGTATGAACTGTCATTGTATTAATAATATTTGTCATATGGACTATAGTCTGCCAATAAACCTTTTCATTTTCATTTTCAAATGTCCTTTAGCTACTTTGAGATTATCTCTTAAAGTTGGACAATTTATTTTCCAAGGTAACTCAACAAAATAACTATTGTCTTTGCACTGAATGGTGTCTTCAAGTCTTTCTACCATTAACTGATCTTCTGAAGTTTGATTTGGCATGTATACCCACAGATTCTAGCAACCATAAAGTTTGAATTGCCTCATCCAGAGTTTCATTTGATAGTGATGAATTAATGTTCTCAGTTGTTATAATATTATTCAAAGTGTTGCTATTCTTACAGGTGTTATGTAGGACTGAGTTGAGGCACATAGTATTTGTTAGTCATGAACTATTTTGGTTTAGGTCTAGGTTGCATCTGGATAGGTCACCCAAAGGGGCTATCCCTGATGGAGTCTGATAAGCTATACCATTACCTATCTTCACTATGCCCTTATGAATAAGATGAATATAATCTGCTCCCATTAACATTTCAATGTTAGCTACTGTGTTGTTTGTGATATGTCTATCAGCTATATTGTACTGTTTTCCCAAATGATTTATGGTTTGTTCTAGTTTGGGTATAACCAGTTTGTTTTGTCCTACTTTTGAAATAATGACTGCTTTAATTTTTTCTAATTCATTTTCTACATGTAGTTCAAGGTCAATTGTCTTATAGCTATTTTTGTTTGAGTTATCCTTAACAAAGGATGTGATATTGAGTTCTTGTTCATTCGGGTTTGGTGTCAAACCCAATTTATTAACTAAATTTTGCGAAACAAATGTTTGTTGAGAACAAGAGTCTATAAGACATCTCACTGGAGTGGTGCTACCCTCACCATTCACTAAGTCCAAAGTAATAGTTGGTAAAAGAACCTCAGTGTTTCTTGTTACCTTGTTTGAACAAACAGAATGTCCCATGAAAGTGGCATTTTCTTAATTACCTTTGTTTGGAGGAGGTATCTTTTGAGTTTGAGTATTGTTGTTTGGAGGAGGTATCTTTTGAGTTTGAGTATTGTTGTTTGGACACTTCGATGAATCACACATTGATGAGACATGTCGTAAACTTTTACAAAACTTACAATTGAATCTTAACCTAGATTTACAGTCTTTCTTATAATGTCCCTGGCCAGTACACTTTTTACATAGGTTCAACTGTTCATATCTTCTAGCTCTTGAGTTAAAGTCTGAATATTTGTCACACCCAGTACTACTGTGTTCATCACTTGCACAAAATTTGCGTGTAAGTTGAGGCAGCAGTTACATTAAAGTTCTGTAATGTAGGTGTTCGTATATTACAGTTGGTCACATTTGATTCTACAGTATCAAGTTTTGTCTGTTTGGCTGTAGCTAGTTGGTCTCTGGGGACAGTCTTTGGTTTATCCATAGTCTGGGTCTTATTTTGTGTTGAAATATTTCTCAATTTGAAATTAGTTAGGATAGTTGGAAAGTGTTTTCTGATGTTTTCAAGATTAGGATAATTTTCTCCCGTCTTTAGAACTAAAACATTTTAACCCTCAAAGGAAGGCACCTAAGAACTACGCCTTGTATAAGCCAAGATGAAGCTTTAACATCTATCTCATTGCTAACCAGTTGTCCCATAATAGCTTCTAATTTTGAATAAAATTTTTCCATATCACTATGGTTATCTTTTACGGGTGCAAAATCAATAATTTGTCGAGATAATTCAAATATAATCTCATCTTTATTAATGTAATTACGTTTCAAGAGATCAATAGCTACTTCATATGAATTGCCCACAGCTGGTAAATAGGCTATCATGTTATAGGCTGGACCTTTAAGGAAACTAGTTAAGTAGCTAAACTTATCAACAGTTGGAATATAAGGTTTATTATCTATTAAACTCTCAAATTTTTCAATGAAAGATGGGAATTGTACCGTGTCCCCATCAAATGTTGGTACTAGCAAAGTGGGTAACTTAGCCCTAAATTCTTGTGACTCAGGATTTGGCATGCCACTTAAATTTTGTTGAAAGTTAGCTCTACTTTGATTAAAATCAGAAATAGGTTTATTTGGTGTTAAGTCGATCAAACGAGACTGTAGTCCCCTTATGTGCTGTTCAATTGAGATTACCTGATGATCATTACACAGCTCAACAAAAAAAAATTTTTGTTTCGTTGCCAAGGAAATTCGTACGAATTTAGGGTATTTTGGGGTTGCTAAATTCCAAAATGAAAGTAGTTTTTCCGATTTGGCTCTAGTTCTTGAGATAATGAATACCCTCAATTAATAGGAAACGTAACCATAACGCGTGCATATGGGAAACTACCGGAACATTCTAGATGGTGAGACACGCGAATATTCTTAGTGTTTACTCCGCGATCATTCCAGAATATTCCCCCTCCGTATATAAGTCATCGGCCACCCAACCAGTAAGTAGGCTCCGCCTGAACATTAAATTTGTTGCATTTTTACGTGTTTCAATGGGGTACCAATTATCTCATAAATTAGAGCCAATCTAGCAAAACCGATGTCATATTCGGAATCAGCACCACAAAGTTACCCCAAAATCACTCTAATATGATTGGCAATAAAATGAGTGTTGACCAGTGTTATCAGAGTAAAGGTCTGTAAGTTGTTTATCAGCCATTTCGGGTTCAACTAACTCTGAAATACTCTCATCAATGGCTATTATGTTCTTCTTTTGTTTATCCAATTTAAGAATTACATACTCTAAATCTTCCTTACCTGATTGTGTAATATTGTTAAAAGTATTGATAGCCTTAGTAACAGCGCCCAACTTTCCCCTCTTTTTCTTTTTTAATTTTTTCAGTTCCTCACTCTCCATGTTTAAGTCAAAATTGTTTAACTGGGGATCGTAATGAAATATAGGACAAGAAGAAATTACCAGAGACAAGAGATCAAATAAATTGAGTAATCAGACAAAATAGTCAAGTTTTAAATTTAGTTAAATCCCTCCAAGTATTTATGTGTCACTCAGGTCTAAGCTTATAAGAGAATGGGACTCCTTAAATGTAAATGTTTCCTAGTTAGGCCCTAGGTTGTAGACCTAATTAGGCAAGTTTGTTACTTTAGGCTTGATTAAGTTAGGTTTAAGCTAGACCATTTAGCCTAATTCTGCAATTTTTGTTGAGTAAGGTTAAGCCTAAAGTATGTAAATTCCCCACACACGGGCCACCAATTTGAAAAATGCTCTGTATGAATTGGTCCCCAATTAACCCACCCCTAATATCTCCAGTCTAACTATAGAGTAGATTAAGTCTAGCCTTGTAGGGGTCAGCCTAGAGATTCCGGAAATGGTCCAGAGCGGGCAGATAAATTGAGGTCCACAGTAGGATTCCTCACCAAATTAGGTTAGGGCAATCTACCTTCACCTTTGTTAAGCTATGAGTTGATGCTAGGTCTTAGACCACAATGTAGGCCTAATTTGTCTGACCCAACTTAATGTATGTCCCTTAATTAACTGGGCTAAAAAACTCAACTGATCACTTACTGAGCGTTATTAGAGAGTCCCTCTTCCTTTTTGTTTAATTGTTGAGAGCATACTTGCTGGTGGGGGATCTTTTTTTCCGTTGTTTTTTCTTCTCCCTTCTCCCGTTCCGTCTTCAAGCCCCGTTCCTCGTTTTCGTTCTCCCTTGTCCTCCTTTTCGCGGGGCTTTTTCCACCAGCGTCCTCTTGGTTTTTTTCGGTTGGTTGATCGGTAATGTATATCTATTACCAAGCACGCTCTTGTCACACAGTATATAAATACTAGTGTGGAGAATAACTCTGGTGAGCAACCAATTGGTTTCATCCACCCAGTTATTGACATAAAAGGAATTTAATAATTGTTAGATTAACTACCTACCTACTCAGTGAACCATTTTCGTTACCTCCCAACTACCCACACATCAGTTTTCCATAATAGCCTATACTGAGGGACCATTTGCCTTATTACACTCCAAGCTGGAGATGGGTGATTGTCTTGATCAGTTATAAAGTATTTATTAACCCAATATAAGTGAATAATTTTGTTCATACATTTGTAAATGAATATTAAATGCTGTATGCCATTCCGATAACATCTTTGATCTTTAATAGTTTTAACTCTTTAAAGATTACACTCATTTGAATATTCTTATGGCTCATTTTTGAATAGAAAATACTGTTTCAGGCAAAGTCTGTACAGTTTTCAAACACAAGTGGCATATTAGGTAAGAAAGAACAGGAGTTTGGAACAGACTTAATAAAAATAAGTTTAACCCTTTCAGTCACAGTGGGAGCTTAATGTTTCATTAGAAATAATAATATATCGTACTAAAAGGCAATTTTTCTGCAAATGTTTCTACATGTTTAATAATATTACACTTTTTGGTTTAAAGAGAAAATATTTGTGAACAAAAAGGGTTAAGAATTACATGTTTGAGTTTAAACATTATTGTAACCCTCCTGGAAATCTCTTCAGAGATAATTATGTGCTTCATACATAGTAAATTGGTGTCAATTGTTACATTAGAAATAATAATATATCGTACTAAAAGGCAATTTTTCTGCAAATGTTTCTACATGTTTAATAATATTACACTTTTTGGTTTAAAGAGAAAATATTTGTGAACAAAAAGGGTTAAGAATTACATGTTTGAGTTTAAACATTATTGTAACCCTCCTAGAAATCTCTTCAGAGATAATTATGTGCTTCATACATGGTAAATTGGTGTCAATTGTTACTCCAATGAATTTTTTTTAACTTCTATTATGATAATAGATTTAATAATTCAGTTAATCCAAATGTATATTTTGATTGCTAGTGAAAATAATGAAATTTGTCTTATGGATATTTCAAAAAGTTTGTCAGTAAAGGCTTGAAGGATCATTATGTAATTACAATAAAAATAACAATATACAGGGCGGAACACTAGGTCTGGAATCAATGGTACATATAGTCAACAATTAAAGCTATATTTCTTATTGATGTTAGGCTTTGTGACTACAGTGTAAATAATAGTAAACCCAAGACTGAGCCCACAGTCCACAAAAGTGTTTGGCCGAACTGTTGCATGAAAAACAAATACTTTCCCTTCACTCTGAAAATCCAGGATATAGAATATATGAAAGGAAATGCCAGTAGCTGTAGCTGTGGCAGATTACCGAAGCAATTACAAAAAAATTATCAAAGTACCAAATTTATTTTCTTGGATGACAATGGCTGTCTATAGTATCATACTGTATAATTTTGAAGTTTTCATCATCTAGTTATTAAACTGGCCTAGCTTTTATAACTAAAATAAGCCCCAGACTTATGAAGATAAAGGACTGGATGTTTTTATCAATTACGGCGTTATTCTCTCATCCTTAACTTGCCCGAAATGTGACAGTGAGTGCCTAATACATAAAGATCAGAAGATATTTAGTTGAAATAGCCAATATTAACCAGTGATGTAGGTCTCGAGATCGGTCTCGGTCTCGAGACCGATCTCGAGACCCAATTTGCAGATCTCGATCTCGGTCTCCGCTATTTAGATCTCGGTCTCGATATCGGTCTCGACAGACGCGGTCTCGGTTTTTCTCCCCGAGACCTTTCGAGACCTCTCGAGACCGTAATGAAAAATACATGTTATTGGCATATTCATGATGGTGGCTTGGATGAACAGACACAATTCAGAATGTTTATGAAAGTTTGTAAAAGTAAGGGACTGTAGGTATTCACTAATCAGTCACCCTGTTTTGAGTTGCCACGTTTGTCTTGCGGGGGGGAAGGGGGTCTGGATTTTTTTAGGTTAGGTTGGTCTCGATCTCGGTCTCGAATTTTAAGGGTCTCGATCTCGGAAGGTAGATCTCGAACCTTTGATCTCGGTCTCGATCTTGGTCTCACAGGATCAAGTCTCGATCTCGGTCTCAGTCTCGGATTTGGTGGTCTCAACTACATCACTGATATTAACCTGTTAGGCTAATTGAATGCCCAGTCAGGTCAACTATACACCGTTGATGATTGGTTAGGTTAAGTCATGATTGTTCACAATATTTTCTCTTTAAACCAAAGAGTGTAATATTTATTAAACATGTAGAAACATTTGCAGAAAAATTGCCTTTTAGTACGATATATTATTATTTCTAATGAAACATTAAGCTCCCACTGTGACTGAAAGGGTTAAACTTATTTTTATTAAATCTGTTCCAAACTCCTGTTCTTTCTTACCTAATATGCCACTTGTGTTTGAAAACTGTACAGACTTTGCCTGAAACAGTATTTTCTATTAAAAAATTATCCATAAGAATATTCAAATGAGTGTAATCTTTAAAGAGTTAAAACTATTAAAGATCAAAGATGTTATCGGAATGGCATACAGCATTTAATATTCATTTACAAGTGTATGAACAAAATTATTCACTTATATTGGGTTAATAAATACTTTATAGCTGATCAAGACAATCACTCATCTCCAGCTTAGAGTGTAATAAGGCAAATGGTCCCTCAGTATAGTCTATCTTCCTAATAAATTCCCCAATTTTGTTGAGAATAATGTATTACAGTACTTATTTCACATGTATTTAACTTTAAACTAATTAATATTTTTATACAGTACCGTACTTGATACTTTATATATTATGTATTGTACTTGGTCATGTGTAAAGTTGTCAGCTCCCTACAAATTTACCCAGTAAAGCCAAAAACTTCAGAGCCAAGTTGTGTTTATAGGCCTATACCGTATATACTGTATTAGTAAAATGGGAATAAAAGACAAAATGAATTAACATCAATCTTTTATTATAATATGCAAATCAAAATGCAGTTTCAAGTGCACATGTGATACAATAGTAGGAGTTATATATATACACCATAGGAAGGTAGTATGGCCAACACTAAGGCCATGTTACAAATATCTATTTTTAAGTGGTAGGAGAGGGGCTGTTCTTTTTACCCTAACACCTCCCCTATTACTTTTCCCCCAATTGACTAGATACAGTATATACCTGGTTGAGCATGTTTTTCACTTTTGCCCAAATTGTTCATTTGAATAAGTCAAGTTTTTCGCCCCTAACTTTGGACCTAAAATTTAACATGGAATCCAAGCCATGACCCCATTAAGCCAGGAGTTTGCAATCTCATCTGCACTGTGAATCCCTTTTGAGAAAAAAGTAAGGTATTTTCATATACCGCTGAAAAATATTTGATTTTGAATGGCTGTATATCGTATGCTTTATAGTTTAAAAGAAAAACTATTCATGAATGAAAGGATGAAGGAAAATTGATGCTGTGGCCTCCAGATCAGCAGCCATGCATCTTAAACACTAGGCTATGATTATACATGTCTAAGTTTGTACAGTGTAGAACAAAGTTTACTGAGAAACTTAAAAATTTTGAAGTTCATAAAACATTACTAATCAGGGGGGGAGGAGTCAACAGGCTTGACTTTCATGAAATGAGGAATCATCGCGCAAAACATTTGAAAGACTGACTTCATGGCAAACTTTTTTCCTGAAACTGTACTGTGCATGTTTAAAACTAACATTTATTTCAGAAGTTTTGCACTATCTGAAAAGGTTTGCCAGATAACCCCATTCTGTCACTAAAGCATCTGACTTGCTTGCAAATGGTGGTTCCATGCTGTAGGCCTATGTATAGGAAAGCTTTTACTGATTCATTTTTATATAGTTGTTACAACATCAGTTTATATGTTCTTTGTACATTGTATAAGCAGAGCAATAAATGAATATGAATTTCATTAAATTTGCAACACAAACTCATTCTTATTGAATTAAAGAGCATGATATATCCCAAATGAAGCCTGTTTAGGGCTACATTTCTAAGTTTAGTCATTATAGCCACGCCCCTTGAAATCTTTTCAGCGTTTTTTATTTACATGAGCAATCCATTGCAGTTATTCTTTTTCCTCTGTTTACTGCTATCTTATTTTGTGCTACTATCTAGTGAATACGTAACACAGAACAAGTTAACCTGACATTAAATTTAGCCTTTTCAGATGAGAAGATTGGTTCAATCACTAATTATGAAGAACTTTGTGACTTCTGCAAGCTTGTCAGGGCAACAGCCTACTGTTTGAGTTTTGATCACTTCAGTTTAACTACAATTAACATATAGCTAAATAAGATCAGATGCAGTTATTTTGAGGCTGCAATCAAGTACTGAATAGGGCATGCAGATCAAAAAATCTGGGGTAGCCTACCAAAACTGAGCTCAAACAGTTAGCTACTCTGCCTCAGTATTAACTGTAGGCAGATACGCTACTTTGTTGGTATATATATATATATATTGACTTAAAGTGTACTTATGTGTTTGGACAAATTAGTTTGCTTTGTGATTTAAAAAGTCGGATGTAGACTCTAAGTGAGATGCCTTTGGTGGAAATTTGGTATGCTCGCTAGTAGGTCATGGTGCCTGGCACCTATGATGCCCTTTGGATATCATAGCACTTGAATTATATATATATATATTAATATATATATATATCTATTGTTAACGATGTGCTTATTATTATTACTACGTATATTTGAATATGTAAATGTTTCAATTAGGTTTCATTTTCTCCTTTGTGTTTCTCAATGCCCTACATCTTTTAAAAATTTATAAAATCTAAAACCAAACAAAGTTGAACTAGCGATCAGATCCTATCTGAAAAGGGTTCATGCAAATATTTATATCAGAAACAGGCATAAGTCAAAATGAAATCGAGAGTAAAAAATATATGAATGACAAAAATATACGAGTGATAAAAATAAAACTTCACTAAAGACATTGAAACGTAAAATTGTTGAAAAACTTTGTAATAAAAAGTTAAAACGGATGAAAAAATGAAACACGCCCAAAAAGAACTTTTGAACGCCAATATATCTATATATATATATATACACACACACACACAAACATATATATATATATATATATACACACTATTTAGTCTGAGGTTAATTACTGTACTGTACTGTGCATGTGATTGAAAATCTGACTAAATAGGATAGGCCTCACATCCCGCAACTTGTATACGCTAAAACAGTACAGTATTTACTCATTCACAATACAATTTATAAAAGATTTCTATATTTTATTAAAATAAAAAGCCTCTCTCTCTCAACAAAGTGGCCTACAATCCCAGCCATATATGAAATCATCTAAAGGCCTACTATTTACCAAAATTCTTATAATCTGTTTAAAACAAAGCTTCACCTGTTGCAGTTGGTGGTCCAGGACCTCATTTTAATTGCTCGCTGACTGGTCAATTTTGTAAATTTTATTGCATTTCTTAAAACATGCTAAGGAGCTGGTTTTCGTGACACGCAATATATCAAGTCGAACCAAAAAGCTACCACTAAAAGCATTTTCACAGATTCAGTCTGCAATTTTTCTCATTGAAACTCATCCTTCAAACTCTAATAAGAAAAAGTTACTTGTGCTATGAAAAGAGATAATTAAATGAGAGAGCAGTCAAATTGCTGTTACATATTAAGTTTGAAGATAAGTCTTTCCATTCTACAATAAAGTTGTACCCTTCAGGATGCTTCTTATTGTCACTGAGGAAGTTCGGGAAAATGATATATGAAGATAGCAAATAAAAATAAAAAACGAGATTTAATTTGTTAAAATTAACACGATACATCACACGGACATTTCATTCTGAATCTTCCTCAACCTAAAGTGACCATATTTTTAGGAGCAAAAAGCGGGACCAAAAGGGGAACACCTCTCTACCTCATATATATATATATATATATATATATATATATATATATATATATATATATATATAACATAATTATTACTTCACTTCTTGTATTTTTCTCCTGAGTATATGTATTTATGAAAACCTACAACTCATTGTATTGAAATTAGAAATAAGGCTAATGCTAGATTGAATCTAATGCAGAAACATATAGAATATAAATCGCCAGAAATTATAAGTAGGCTCTACACTTCATACGTGAGGCCTCTTCTTGAGTATTGCATTCAGTTCAGTAGTCCTTATTTAGAGCATGACAAAGACAGACAAGAAAAAGTCTGACACCTTAGTTACAAAGATAGCCTGAATCACCTAAACATGTTTTCCCTAAAGCGATGAAGGTTACGAGGTGATATGATAGAAGTATATAAAAAATAATAAATGAGTTAGATAATATAGACTTCTATTCTCTTTTACAAAAGATCACAATGATAGGACAAGAGTCCATAGCCTTAAGCTTTTTCAGTAAAGATGTAAATCACAGTTAGTACAACATAGTTTTTCAAATAGAATAGTAAAATTCTGGAATAGCTCAGATGAAGAAGTTGTGAGTTCCCATACTTTGGAGACTTTTAAGAATAAACTAGATAAATTAATGACTGAAAGAGGTATTCGGTAATGACGTTTTGCTAATAAGCCATCTTTGTCAATGTAGAGATTCAAGTTTATTACCACATCACCCCTTTAAACAAGACAACTGCCAATCATCCTGAATCAATTCAGGTCCATGAAACCAATTTTTGTTGGCTTTTAGTAATTTATAGGATAATCCTCTTGTAAGAAAGTCTGCAGGATTTTCTTTTATTGGAATGTATATGACCGTTATGTTGAAATTTTGTCTAGCCTCTTTAATGTCTCTTAATCAGTTACGGGCAAAGGCGTTTTTGAGTTTAACTCAACAGAGTTGATTCATGCCAAGCAGATTTGGTTGAACGTTGTGGTAATACAAATTTCCTGAAAGTTATTAATATTTTTTACTGGTTTATTTGTTAAGGGCGTTACTTTTTATTCAGACTTTACTCTTGGCCTATCTAAATTTTAGGCTTACTTCATTTTTTATTTCGCAGTCTTGTGAGTCGAGCCTACTTAGTATTTATTATGATGAACTTTTTATTCCTGCTTCTTCTCCCTTTCGGCCTGCAAAATTTGCGCGTATGAGTCTATATTTAACTGAGTTGAGTTAGACGTAACTGGAGTAGTCTAAGTAATAATGTTAAATTAGGTTTTCGGTGGTTTTCAGGAATAAATATAATTGTGTGTGCGTGTGTGTTTGTATATAGATTTGAGAATATGTTAATGGAACGAATTCTTTTGCTAAGCCAATTGTTTAGTGAATTTTTTAATGTTAATATTGTTTTAGTTGATTAATTCTCTTAAAGGTAAAAGGTTAAACGGGAGAAAAAACGAAACAAGACCAAAAAGAACGTTTGAAAGCCAATATATATATATATTATATATATATATATATATATATATATATATCACGCATCTTAAATTTAGAAACTACGTAAAACGTGTAATAGATACAATAACATTTCCAAAAACAGTGATTTCGCATATCTTCATTGTATAATTCAGCTCAGTGAACACCAAATTAAACAAGAATGACATTTGTAATTTAAACAAAAGCATAAGTTAGCAGAAAATCGGTCACATCATATAACGTTAATAACATTATATTTAAAATTACAATACACGGATTGTAGTAGGCGCAATTATGCGGTTGTGCCAAAAATTCCATTTTCTTTTATAAATATCCATAGAAAACGTCGTTTATTGGGTAAGCTAACTAAAACATAAAATCGAATTATATTAACTTTGAGGAGTTTGTTTAAAGTAATTAATTAACTCGTAATAATTTTATTTCTACTTAAATGTGTGTAATCAGCAGTGATCAGAATATATTTGGATACAGTTTGTTAATAATAATAACTTAATGAGGGGTAATATTTTCTTAAATAATTTGGAGGTTTCAAAAGAAATTTTAAGTATCCCTGCGTTAAGAATATTTTAATATTATTCCAAAAGGACTTTTTAAATATATAATTAGACTTTCTTTTAACCCTTTGACTGCCTTGTCAGTCATATATGGATGACGTGGCAAAATCCCTATAGAACACGTCAAGAAGCTGTCATATTTTGAGGTAATGATAGTATTACATGTTATGAAATACCTTTTATGAAGATTGGCTTCGTTTTTAAACAGGTCTCGAAACTGGTACTTGATTGTGGAGTAAGTTAAGGGCAGGTTTATACAGGGAAGTGTGTATAGAGCAGATTACAGCGCTTTAGAGCCGCAAAATAGTAACTTGCGAGCTAATTACATACTTTGCATTCTTATTTTAAAAAATTTGTTTCACGCTTTTGAGTTTGGATCCTTTAGGGGGAGACGCTTCTTTTAATATACGAATTCCTATATATATTATTAATATCTTGCGTCGATCTCATAAGATCTTGTAATGACTCGGACTTTATGAGATTCCTATGCAAAATAGTATTGTGTGGGATAAGTATACTCGTCCTTGCTTATACCTTAAAGGTTTGCCCTGCAGAATATCGTGATGCATGTATGTTTATTTTTCATTTATCTAAATGAAAAAATCTTTAACTGACTTTTTGTATTTAGTAATTTTTAACACGCAAATTACCCCAGGAAATAGTGTATTATTATGAGCTTGTTTATTATCCAAGAAGGTGTGATATATATATATTATATATATATATATATATATATATACAGTGTTGGGCACTAAAGCGTTAATCCGATAACAGTTAATTAACGAAGTTAACTTTTTTAAAGGACTATTAACGGAAGTTAATTTCCATTTATCGTTATCGGACCAGTTAACTTCCGATAACTCGATATTTAGTCTGTTAAAGTCCGTTAACACGTTAACTGCGAGGAGTCATTCACGGAAGATCACCGCTCCGCAAATGAATTCAAACCGCCATAACTTCAGTCTGCTTCCAGATCTCGCAAGGGGAGGTTGTGCGCTTTTTATTGAAGGTAAGAAGGTTCTTTCAACGTTAGTAAAAGTCCTATAATATTATATATATATTAATACGTATGGAGATATGTATGGTAAAATGTACGGTTGAGAAAAATTAATTTATAGTAATGACTAATGAATAAGTATTTTTACACTGCGTTAGTAAATCTCTAAAAAAGTATATATAGTATGTAAAATTTGAATAATAGTTTTTATTCACTGATTGTAATATTGTCGTCGAATTAAATAACAATTGCGTATATTACATAGAAAAAATATTTTATAGACAAAATAATTCATGGACAAAGTATTTTTATTTTATCGACTAAATAATTGGCAGAAGGCCAAGAGACTTGTCGACACTTGGCTGGACACTGATGGGAAGGTAGACATGGCCGACTCTGACTTCATGGGGGAACAGATCTTCATCAACCTCTTCCTGAAGTACAATACGCCAATTCCGTCCTCTGCCGCAGTGGAACGGCTCTTCTCTCTCGGCAAGGACATCCTGAGGCCCAAGAGGTCAAGACTGGCAGTTGGGCCTAACTTTGAGAAGTTGTCTTTCTGAAGGGCAACCAGCACATTGTGTCATAGTCTTTAATAAATGTGCCTAAAATTTAATTTTACCTTTCAGTTCCCGCCATAATAATTCTCTGGTAAATTAAAATTTAGTTAATGGTTACAAGGGTATCGGGTTTCAAAACATGTAATCAGTACATTTTTTATTAAAAATAAAAAAAGTTATTAAGCAAGAAAGTTGCAAAACTTGATAAAAATACAGTTAAATACCTATTTGTTGTTGGATTTTGCATAAATAAACATTTTCTATGGGTTTTAAAGCTTTTTTCCTTGATTTTTTTAAATGTTAGTAAAGAAATAGTTATCGTTAACGGATTATCGTTAACTTCCGTTAACTTTGTAGTAAAATTATCGGATTATCGTTATCGGAGTTAAAAATTGGGGTTAACGGATTATCGTTATCGAAGTTAACTTTTTGGTTAACGGTGCCCACCACTGTATATATATATATATATATATATATATATATTATATTAATTCGCAAAATTAACAAAAACATTTTGCCGACTGGTACTGACATTTTTATTTAGTAATCCAGTATTCTTTGGGAAATATTTAAGAAAAAGGATTTAAAAGTTGGTTCATACCTAGACGGGTACAATATTCGGTCTCAAATTTAGCGAAATTGTGATATTAATAATTATAAAAGTAGGAATTAAGTAATAAAATTATTTATTTTAGTTGTGTAAAGAGAGTGTGTTTAAATTCTTATTATTTATTTAATAAACAGAATTTCTTTTAAAATATTTAATTCTCTTTAAGGAGAAAATTCATCTGTTTTGGTAGCGAGTTAAAATAAATGGTGGTATTTAGCAACTCTCCCTAATATAAATTAAAATATATGGTGGTATTTAGCAACCAAATGGCAGAATAATATAAGGAATAATTAAATAAATATTGCTATCTGGCAACTCAGCAGCCGATTGGCTGAATAATATATGAATTAATTTAATAAATAACGAATCTGGCAACTGGCTGAAGGAATAATTAAACACATGGCGCTATCTGGCAACTCAGCCAACTGGCTGATTAGCACCCTATAAGAGGTGACGGACGGCTGAAGGACCCCATATGAGCTCGGCTTCCAGCCGAGTGAACACCCAACTCTCGGTTCCCACCTCTGGGTCTCTCCTCCTATCTCTCTCTCTCTCTTTATTTCTGCCCCTTTGGGGGGATTCAGCTTGGGGAGAACTCCGCCTCCAAGTTGCATACCCCTTGCAATCCCATTTTGGGGTTGGCACCAAAGGTTGGCACTCCCCTTTGGGGGGATCAGCTTGGTGGATACCTCCACGTTGCATACCCCTTGCAACACCATTTTGGGGTTGGCAGTAAAGGGGGTTGTCAACAAAGGGGGGTGGGGGTGCCTTGCAACAAAAGGGGGTGGGTGTTGGCACTTGCAACAAAGGGGTGGGGGTTGGCACTCTTGCAACACTATGTAATATTGAATTGCACCTTGCACTCAAGCATTTTTCGGCTATACTACTGACTTCCATGAAACGATGAAGAAACATCGATCGAAAACCTTCGCTGATGTGTACAAAGCTACAGTTTCCACCAAGCAGAAATGCAGAAGACCATCAAAGCTGACAGAAAGCTACTACAGTGGAAATGGTCAATGTCTTGAAGCATGAACTGTCCCCAGTCCCATTTAGTCTGGCGAAGGCAGGAGGAGAGATGAATTCGACTTCGAAGTCTGAGCTGATGAACATCCTGATGGCTCAGCAGACCATAAGCTCAGAGGTTCCAACCTCTGATCTGAAGCCCTGTGTGATGATAGACGGCCATGCACTCATCCAAGCTTTTGGCAAGCCTGGCGGCTGTCGGACATTCGGCAACTATGCTGAAATGTTCTTCAAGGCCATGACGAGTTATTTCAATGAACACACAACAAGAGTTCATGTCATCTTTGATCGGTACGCAGGGGAAGGATCGATCAAAGCAGTTACCAGGACAAAGCGTGCAAGCAAGAAGAAACCGATTCGGAAAGTCATTGATGGCCCACATGTTCCACTGGCTGAAGTGTGGAAGAACTTCATGGCCCTGGATACAAACAAGGCTGACCTAGCCTTGTTTCTGTCTAACGTCATCACTGAGAAGGGCAGAGATCTTCGAGAAAGATGTCAGCTGGTGACATGGGGTGGCTTCTCTGAAGCCACTGAAGTACGGTCAACCAGGCGACATGACGTTCCACTGCATAGCAACCATGAAGAGGTGGACACCAGGCTCATCCTTCACTCATGTGATGCAGCGTCCCAGGGCTATGAACGAATACTGGTAGTGTGCAGAGATACTGATGTAATGGTGCTGCTGATTCACTTCGTTTGCACCAAGGTCGCTGAAGTGTGGATGCTGTGCGGAACGGCCAAGAACCGAAAATGCTATCCCGTGCACGATGTATTCAAGAGTTTGTCGCTCCCAGTCAGGGACAACCCGGTCAGCTTCCACGCTTTGACCGGGTGTGACACAGTCTCGTCCTTCAGTGGTCATGGAAAAAAGAAGTGTTGGAAGGTGTTCAGTGACCACTCACTCCTGCTGCACGCCATTGGTGAAGATGGGGATATCGCAGATGTTGAGAAGTTTGTGTGTCATTTGTATGGCACCCTGGAACAGTACATAGTTGATGACGCCAGAGTTCACCCTTTTGGGAAGGCCAAGAAGACTCTGGAAATGCTCCCACCGACAAAGGATTTGCTGGAGCTCCACGCCAAGCGGGCAAACTATCAGGCCAAAATATGGCTCCAGGCTGTCAAAGAGCACGTAGATGTTGAAGATCCGATGGACACTTCAGCCTGGAAGTTGGAAGATGGGAGCCTCCTACCAGTGTGGACAAGACTTCCTCCAATCCCTGAAGCCTGCCTGGAGCTTGTTGCTTGTGGTTGCAAGAAAAAGTGCAAGACAGCTAGATGCAACTGCTTCAGGAAAAGGATGAAGTGTACGACAGCTTGTGGTTGTGACGACAGTGGTTGCTGTAACCCAGCTGGACAATAGATCTATGTCTCTCTCCCGGGCTGAAATCAAGAGAAGCTGGAATGTGCTGTAAGGAACTAATAACTGTTCTGAAGTGATTGCAATCCGCACAATTGTGACTGTCAGTGCAGCATTTCGGTGCTCATCAAGAAACGTGAACTTGTAGATGTTACTAGTGTGTAAACTGTATAGTTATGGGGCTATATTTACTGCTTTGTGATTTAGTTGTGATAATTCTGTTACTGTGAGTACTTAATTCATGTCATCAAACCTATTAGGCACTAATCATGTTAAGATAAATTATTTTGACAAACAGACTTTCTCAATGTTTTTTTTCGCCAATTGAAATAAAAAATCACAAATTTTTAGCACAATTTCGGTCGTGATTAACTTGAGTTTGACCTTGAGTTGGTAATTCGGATGGAATAAGCGTGTCATCATACTTCTTTATCACTAAATGTGGAAAAATGAAACATTTGGTCAAACCAATTGGCTCAGAATATTTTTTTAAAATTAAAATCAGAAAATATAATTTTTTGCACAGTTTAACCTCGAAAATGACCTTCAAAGCCAAAAGCGAGAGTGGCATCCACTTGCATTTTATTCCTCACCCACAGGTACACTGATTTACTAGCATGAGTGCAGCTATTAACGAAAAACGCCGTTCAAAGTCGATTTTTGAATTTTGGCCGGTCCACTATTTAATGGGTTCTCAGATTAATTATAAGATAAACACCTCATAGGCAGTTATGATTATGTAATATATAAATATGATTATGTAATATATAAATATTATGAATAAGGACAATGTTTTAGGCACACAAGCCAATTTATAGTTAAAATCAGAACTAAATTATAAAGTAGTATAAATTAAATCTTTAAGATTATTATAAGAGGTATGAAACGTACGGCAGTAAGAATACAAAAATTAGACAAGGCATACAGTATACGCATGTAATCCTAAAATGCATTGGTACGACTTATCAGTATTCCTTTTACAACAAAAGCCTTATACGTATACTCAAAGCCATGAAAATGAAAATCATAATCCTTTATTTCCCATTCTACATTGACACTTGCCATAAGATTTCAGTCTATTTTTATCTTACAAAAGGTCATATTGATGAAGAAATAATAAATTACGTGAATGGAAATAACAATTTATCCTATTTTTACAATTCTCCCAAAATTTTGCTGAATTTAAATACATTAGTTTATAGTCAGTTGCTAGTATAGCATCACTCCCTTAGAAAGTAGTGCTGTACAACCAATCTTTATATGTTGTCATACAGATGCTGTAAGTGTTATTTAAAATTTTATATTATTTCGTTTTAAAACGTAAGGTCGTATAATCACTTAATTTTATTCTAAATTTGCAAAATCAAATATTATTACACTTATCGAATGTTTCCTTACAAATTCCAGTACATTTTTTAATATCATGTTTACGCTCATTAACTGATGTTTATGTTTTATTCTTTCATGAAATTATCGATTTATCATGAGAACATCTCGTGTGTACTTTCATACTCTAATTGTACATATTGTTTCCTATTGTATCTTATTGTAGAAGAATAAACAATTTCTGTTTATTTAATCCTTAATGAGTTTTTCTACCGAAGATTTCCTTTATCTTTTTAATAAAATTATTCATAGCTGCCAAAGCGTTTTTCATATCTTCTTTGTAAAATATACGAAGTTAAATATTATATTTGTTATACTTTGCAATTTTAACTAATTTAGTTAATTTATTTCTATATTGGATAAAGTGTAATTTAGAAATTCTATTTTGAACTCGCAGCCTGAATAATTTATTCCTAATTTTCATTGACTGAATAATTCTTGGAGTGATCACATGTATTTTCGCAATACTTTTTGGAGAAAATGTTTTCGTCCTTCAAAAAACCGCAACTATAGTATATTAAGGAAAACAGATAAGGAGTCATTGTTTATGTTTAACGAAATTTTGGTAAAAATTATAAGACTAAATAACACTAATTTCTTCCGTAAAGTCGCTACTTTGAATTTGTTTGTTTTTGCATTAAAATAGATATCAAAGAGAGCCGTTATATTTCTTTCATTACTCTCTATTGTGATGATATTTGAAAAGTTTCAGCATGATCAAATTTTTGTCGAAAAATGGGAAGATGCACAGTCCAAATTTTCAATTTTCATTCAGATACCAAACACAACGAATCCTTTAGATATTTTGCACACAAGATGGGATTAATATGAAGGTCTTAAATATAAACTATTTAATATTTACAACAATTAGTTTAGGAGTTATGGGACATTTTCCAATCTTTACTCTGCCATATATCGAACATCTCTTTATTTAAAATCGATATAAAAAAAAGGCTTTATATTTCCTTCATTACTCTCTACTGAGATGATATTTGGAAAGTTTCAGGAAAATCAAATTTTTGTCGGAAAATAGGAAATTCAAATACCAAACACTACGAATTCTTTAGTTATTTTGCACACAAGATGGGATTAATATAAAAGTCTTAAATATAAAATATTTAATATTTGCAACAATTAGTTTAGGAGGTATGGGACATTTTCCAACCTTTACTCTACCATATATCGAATATCTCTTTATTTAAAATCGATATCCAAAAAAGTTCTTATAGTTCTTTCATTACTCTCCTTTGTGATTATATTTGGAAAGTTTCAGCAACATCAAATTTTTGTCGGATCATAGGAAACCGCACAGTTTAAAGACTTCGAAATTTTCAATTTTTATTCGAATACCAAACTCTACGAATTCCGTAAAAATTTTGAAAATAAGTTGGGATTAATATAAAGGTCTTAAATATAAAATATTTAATAATTACTATAATTATTTCAATAGATATGGGACATTTTCCAATCTTTACTGTACCATATATCGAATATCTCTTTATTTAAAATCGATATCAAAGAAAGGCTTTATATTTCTTTCATTACTCTCCATTGTGATGATATTTGGAAAGTTTCAGCAACATCAAATGTTTCTCGGAAAATGGGAAAATGCACAGTCAGCAGCCTTCGAAATTTTAAATTTTTATTCAAATACTAAACATTTCGAATTCGGTAGAAATTTTGCACACAACATGGGATTAATATAAATTTCTTAAATATAAAATATTTTATATTTACAACAATTAGTTTAGCAGGTATGGAACATTTTCCAATCTTTACCATATATCGAATATCTCTTTATTTAAAATCGATATTAAAGAAAGGATTTATATTTCTTTCATTACTCTCCATTGTGATGATATTTGGAAAGTCTGAGCTAGATTAAATTTCTGTCGAAAAATAGAAAAATGCAGTCTAAAAAGCCTTCGAAATTTTCAATTTTTATTCAAATACCAAACACTACGAATTTTTTTATTATAAATGATAGAGTTAAAGAACAATGATAAAAACAGGCATGAATGCTTTAAGTTTTATTTAATATAGTTAGTAAACCTGTACATGACATCCACCGTTCACAACAACTAGTCTAATTCTACGTTCAAATTCTAAAAAAGTTCAACGTATGAAATCTGGTGTAAGTGATGCGCATACCGTATGGCATAAAAAGGCGTTTAACAACAAGGTGCTTAGCTTAACTTAGCCTAACACATCAAATAGCCTCGTACTGTAGTTGATGCCAGAAGTTAAGCGCCGTAAACTGTTTAAATGAATTTTGAAATCACTGAGTAATTTCCCTAACTGAAATTTAGAATTTGAACGTAGAATTAGACTAGTTGTTGTGAACGGTGGATATCATGTGGTTTACTAACTATATTAAATATAACTTAAAGCATTCATGCCTGGTTTTATCATTGTTCTTTAACTCTATTATTTATAATAAAAAAATTGTAAAAGTTTATTTTTAGGCCATACCTTTTGGGACACCCTGTATATATATATATATATATATATATATATATATATATATACACACACACCAAACAAGCCGTTCACGCCTTCTAAACCAGATTAAGTCTTTTAAGCCAACTGGCTGATTAAGAGCTTCTAAGCCCAGTGCAAAGACCAAGAGATTTATTATGCGTCTGGCGGTCCAGGCGAAAGGATGCTCTCTCTCTCCTCTCTTAGGTTAAGGTTTACAGTCTTAGGTTAGGGATACCCCTATAGAAAAACTATACACGCTTACAGCATGGTATCGTATGTGGTACCTTTATTTCTTAATTAAATACAAATTATTAATTCATTGAATTAAATATCTACAAAATTGCCTCGGGATTGGCGATATAGCGTATTGGGAATGAAAATAATTGCCATACATAGAGGCCAATTGGGCCCAACTAACAACAAGAAAAATTTATTATTTCTTATTACAAATTTTATATCGCTCACTCATGAAAATTACTCCGAGAGAAGAGTCAACGTACTTTGTAAAATCAGTAGATTCCTAAACGAACGATTTATATTTTGCAGCACTCTCAGCTTGCTTATGTTACAGCGATGTTCATAATATAAAACTCAAAAGGATAGGCCTATTCCTTCAGGTATTTAAGTGTAGCGAATGCCTACATTAATTAAACCAAATAAACTCGTTGTGTAACTCCATCGTACCATGGCCCTACATCGAAAAAGATCGTCGCGCCCTACATCGACACAGAAGCGAGGGCAGCGCTAAAATATCGAAGGCAAATAAATTTAACATTAACCACTAAAAACAATACATAAAGAGGTCCTTTGAAGCCATCCCCATACATACTGTAACTCTGTAACGAAAAAAACATATTGTTTTTATCGTTAACTCTCCACTGAAATATGCTGGAAATTTCCAATGGATGAGGGTAACAGGTAACCAACCCTTAGCCCAATATAGTTTTTTCATATGGCGGCCCGTCTATGGAGAACTGACAGCTCTAAAATTTACAGTAACAGAAACAGCGGCTAGGCTTAGTAGCTCGGTAGGTCTAACACAAACTTTACAATTACACAGTAGATGAGATTAATATAAAATTTAATAATTACGACAAGAGGAAGATCAAATTTTTGTAGAAAAATGGGGAAATGCACAACCTAAACCACTCGAAATTTTCCATTTCTCTTCAAAGACCAAACACTGAGAATTCTGTAGAAATTTTACGCTCAAGATGGGATTAATATAAAGGTCTTAAATATAAAATATTTAATAATAGTACAATTAGTTTAGTAGTTATGGGACATTTTCAAATCTTTACTCTACCATATATCGAATATCTCTATTTAAAATCGATATCAAAGAAAGGTTTTATATTTCTTTCATTACTCTCCATTGTGATGATATTTGGAAAGTTTCAGCAACATCAAATGTGTGTCGGAAAATGGGAAAATGTACACTCTAAACCTTCGAAATTTTCAATTTTTATTCAAATACCAAACTGTACGAATTCTGTAGAAATTTTGCACACAAAATAGGATTAATATAAAGGTCTTAAATAAAAAATGTTTAATATTTACAACAATTAGGATAGGAGTTATGGGACATTTTCCAATCTTTACTCTACCATATATCGAATATCTCTTTATTTAGAATCGATATCAAAGAAAGGATATATATTTTTTGTTTACTCTCCATCGTGATGATATTTGGAAAGAAATATTGGGAACATAACTCCTAAACTAATTGCAGTAATTGTTAAATATTTTATATTTAAGAACGTTTTATTAATCCCATCTAGTGTGCAAAATTTCTATAGAATTCCTAGTATTTGGTATTTGAATAAAAATTGAAAATTTCGAAGTTTTTAGACTGCGTTTTCTGAATTTCTGACAAAAATTTGATCTTGATAAAACTTCCCAAATATCATCACAATACACAGTAATGAAAGAAATAAAAAGGCTTTTTTGATATCGATTTTAAATAAAGAGATATTCGAAATATGGCAGAGTAAAGATTGGAAAATGTGCCATAACTCCTAAACAAATTGTTGTAAATATTAAATATTTTATGTTTAACAGTGTTTGTTATTTGAATAAAAATTGAAATTTCGATGTCTTCAGACTGTGAATTTTCCCATTTTCCGACAAAAATTTGATGTTGCTGAAACTTTCCAAATATAATCACGATGGAGAGTAATGAAATAAATATAAAACCTTTCTTTGATGTCGATTTTAAATAAAGAGATATTAGATATATTGTAGAGTAACGATTGAAAAATGTCACATAACTCCTAAACTATGATAATTGTTGTAAATATTAAATATTTTATATTTGAGATCTTTATGTTAATCCCATTTTGTGTGCAAAATTTCTACAGAATTCGTAGAGTTTGGTATTCGAATAAAAATTTAAAATTTCGAAAGCTTTAGTGTGCATTTTCCCTTTTGTCTACAGAAATTTAATATTGCTCAAACTTGCGGAAACTTTCCAAATATCATCATAATGTACAGTAATGAAAGAAATATAAAGGTTTTCTTAGAAATCGATTTTAAATAAAGAGATATTTGATATATGGTAGAGTAAAGATTGGAAAATGTCACATAACTCCAAAACTAATTGTAGTAATTATTAAATAGTTTATATTTAATAAAATTACAAATTATGAATTCTCTAATAAATATTAATTTGTTTCACTTATTGAATATTTTTTACTAAAATAACTTGATGAAAAGTTATAATTTATACTGCAGTGAATTTACGTGGTTTCCTCATGTTTCAGAATGTCTATATTCTCCGAATGGGACTAGATGGAATTATACCGCCGACAACTTTACTATTCGTTTCTTTATTCCCCACAATTGGAGAGCGTTAGAGATTGCTGATGCATTGACTGTGCAATTTGATGACTTAGAACTGGTTGTAAAACATCCAAAAAAGAACTACGGCAGTCCTCTTAACCGCAATGAATTCAAGACAATAAAGTTCCTCCCAACTAAACGTTTGAGACGAGGATGGAATAAAATATATCTGAAAAGTAATCGCGAGACTTCAGTTCTGACAGTCGAAGATTTAAATGGAAATGTATGGCTTCGAACTCCGACTGAGAAAAATCTGACTGAGAAAAACAACGTTTTTGTAAAAGGGTTATTTTCGTTTGTAAACTGCGATGGAGGTTTGTTTCTTACTTTCATTTTTAAAGAAATATTTAAAACAAAGTTTACGGTATATAAAAATACTATAAAAATCACGTTCACTCAGACAACTGAGTGAGCATAATGACTCTAATATTAATCCTTCCACTACTTGATGCTGATATACAAACATAATACATAATAAAATTATTCAACCCAGCTGTAATTTTAATTATTTGGGATTAAGTCTATTTTAACGCAAATTCTATATGTTTGTATCAAAAAACGTGAAATTAATACTTTAAATCCAGTTCGTTACGACTCCAACTGCTCATCCAGATCCAGACCTAGATCCATTTAAATATATCTAAGAATCTGCGGTCCACCCCAAGAGATGACTTACAACTAAATGTCAGAATTCAGTATTTCTCAAATTATCAAACTTTTTTCAACCGTAAAGTTGGTGAAAAAAACCGTTCATTTCATTATAAATTCAGAAAACAATCTTTTAATGACTTATAACGAAAGTTGGAAAGTTATTCCTCTGTTCCCACTTTAGTGGCGGTGTGTGTGTGTGTGTGTGTGTGTGTGTGTGTATGGCGCTGACCACTAGGCTACTATGGGCTGGGTTAATTTTTATCCTATCGTAGCCTAATTATCAGCGCCCACGACTCTATGTCAGAGGTCCCGCACTCGAATCGTGGGTTTATATATATATATATATATATATATATATGATGAATAAAACCACGAAGGAAAGGAAACACAAAACGGTGCTCAAGCGCTTTCGTCTAATGACATCCTCAGGAACACTGAAATACATAAAAGGTTACGGCCTATATATAGGTTACAGAAAGAGAAAAAAAATATAAATAACATACATACACACAAACATATATACATATATATATATACATACATATCTACACACACATACACACACATATATATATATATATATATATATATATATATATATATATATATATATATATATATATATATATATATATATATATATATATATATGCAATAAACGGAGAAGTAAAAATAAAACTTAAAAATTAAGGATTAGAGGATTAACAAAGAGGCATATCGATTTTTAGCACAAGATCAAATGAGTTATAAAAATAATACAAATTTATACTGGAGATACGCCCGGATTTAACACTTTGCCTTTTTAGAGTCAAGTTTCGATATATATAAAATAAATTGAAGATTAAAAGTTAATAAAGTAGCTTACAAGTTTACCAAAGATTAAGTGTCCTACCCTTTTTATCTAGATTTGTTTTGAAGGAATTCAAAACAACAGGATCGAGTTGAAAAAGACCTTTGCTTATGTTGAAGTTATTTGAAAGTTGAATAATGGCAGACTCAAGAATATTTCTATTGACAATGTTGCTCGAATGAAATAAAACTGAAGCATTATTCCAATCAATACAGTGGGATAACTCTGACAAATGGACAAAAAGAGCACTGGACAACTGTCCTGTTCTGACGGAATATTGATGCTGTTTTATACGTGTGTGCAAATCCTTTCCCGTCTGACCTATGTAAAAGGAATCACATTGTTTACACCCAATTTTATAGATAATGCCTGAATTATTGGTAGGGCTATTTTTTACTATGATATTTTTCACAATATTGTTATATGAAAATACTACATTAATATCCAAAACTTTAAGTACATTAGCAATGCCTAAAAAGCCCGGGAAAAATGGAAGTACTAAAATATTTTTGACAAAGTACGAGTGTTATTATTGACACGATAGAAAGTTCGTTTTGCCTTGTTGAGACAAGATTCCATAAACGCAGATGGGTAACACAGATCACTTCCAATACCGTTGATTTTTTCCAATTCGGCATCGATGTATTCCGGACTGGCGATCCTAAGGGCGCGGAGAAACATTGATGAAAAAATGGCCTTCTTAGTGGGGGTGTCATGTCCCGAGTAAAAGTGTACGTAGGACAAGTTGTTTGTTGTTTTCCGATAGATACTAAACTTAAAACCTGGGCTTTCCCTATGTACACGCACATCCAAAAATGGGATTGACTTGTCTTGTTCCACTTCTAAAGTAAACGTAATGGAGGGGACTTGATCATTTATTGCATATATATATATATATATGTGTATGTGTGTAGATATGTATGTATATATATATATATATATATGTATATATGTTTGTGTGTATGTATGTTATTTATTTATATTTTTTTTCTCTTTCTGTAACCTATATATAGGCCGTAACCTTTTATGTATTTCAGTGTTCCTGAGGATGTCATTAGACGAAAGCGCTTGAGCACCGTTTTGTGTTTCCTTTCCTTCGTGGTTTTATTCATCATAAATATTTTTCACGTGTTACTTTCGTGAAATAATTTTCATATATATATATATATATATATATATATATATATAAAAAACGTAAATGATTAAAATTACACAACAAGAGTTTTAATTTGATATTAATGCTTGATTACAAGATATTTCAAATCACCCTTTTCATATCTGCAAATATTTTCAGATACCAGAAAGTACAAAATTGCACCTTCGTTGAGCTCAAAAATTCCTTTAACATTTGATAGAAACTATTTGTGGCTACATTTTTACTCACGTTCAAACAGCGGCTTCGAAGTGGGAATTACTGTCAGTGAAAACTTTCATTCTACTTGCAGTGACAACACTTCTATTTTGTACGTGAACCCAGGCTCCAATTGTTCGTTTAATTTGTCTCCTCGCAAAACATACTCTTTTAATTTGGCTCTTTCCGAATATGACGTAAAGGTAAGTTCAGTAGGTAATTTTTCTTCAATTAACAGAATGGCTTGACTTTTGAGATACATCATCTCAAAAGCGGTGAACAGAGACGTTTTCAAGACGCAATAGACATTTTGCTTTGGCAGGAATCAAGTTACAATTTGTTCAAATTGTGAACATTGTTCTATGGATGTAAGGAAGCATGTTACACCAAATATTAATTGATCTTTACCCCACAACCTTCCACTTTTAATACAGTATTGGTAAAAAAGCAAATAACAGAAAATTACCAATTATCCATGATAAAAAAAAGCAGCTTACTGAAATCATGTTCCAGAACACAAAAATCATTAATATGATTGCTTGAATAGCTTTCTCTCACTTCTATTCACTCCCTTCATCACTCTTATGCATCATACTTGTGCGAAGAGGGTACGAGCTGCTTTCAATTTCATTGTCGTACATAATGAACGTAATAATGAGGCAACAATTCTTGATTTATCATAATCGAATGATCCGTGTGATCTATAGTCATTTCCTTGCTTGTATCGTTAGTTTGTATTACAAATTTTTCTGACTTTATAAGCCCGAGTTCATGATTCGTCACGAGCAAGATGCACCGCACGCTTCTGTTGCCTCCTCGAAGCAGAACAAATGTACCAGTTGCAGTCACAGGCACATTCATATTATCTTGCAGACTTGAGTTCCATGAACTGAACCAAGAACTGAAAATCTCTGATATGGGGTGATGATATAAATAATGCCACCGTACAGTAGCATAGGAAAGCAAGTAGCCTCACACACACACACACACATATATATATATATATATATATATATATATATACACAAAATGGGTTGTTATTTTTGTTCGCTGCTTTTTTCTCGGATGAAAACTAAATTTAAATTTACAAAAAAAGATAGAAAAAGTTTGATTTTGAGTCTTTCACGATGTCAAAGTTTGCCTACATTTTAAAGTAAATACTATAATTTCAAAGTATGGGTTTATTTTTGGAATTACTTTCCTCTTGTTGTCATTCCCATTCCCGCAAATGTAAATGCACAAAAGTGAAAAATCCACATTTGAGAAAAGTATTTCTTGATTTGAGATACAATTTCACTCCATTTCCATTTAAATTGAATGAAATCGAATAACCTTTATTAATAATTTATAATAAATTAAATACATTGGTTTTACAATTTACGATGACATAAATAATTGACTATTTATTTATTTTATTTGGCCCTTAAGCTTTAGGCTTTACTGGGCCCTTACTAAAAATAAAACTGATAGTTACGAGTATTATTAATTAATAATAAGTTAATCATAAATAAGTATTATTAATAATAATTAAGGTATGTATCAATCTTAAATTATCATTATTGATATGGCAAATTTAAGGTCATTAATGAAGGTATTATACCAATACCATACAAAGCAATCAGTGTTATACATGAGATATAAGAAGTGAACAATCACGAGTAATGCGTCTTTAATCCTAGCTTACACGAGAGAAATGAATAAACAATAGTAATGTGCATTAATCCTACATTTTTATTAGTATGCCGTTATTAATAGGGATTTCAACTTGGTTTTAAACGAATTTACATTCACAATATCTTTTATATCAGCATTTAAATCATTCCATAGTTTCAATCCAATGAAAATGGGTAGGTTTTGAGATGAAGACAATCTAAATTGAGGTATAACATGCTTTGATCTGTTTCTGGTCTGATACGAGTGGATTTCTTGATGAGTTACAAAATATCTATTTACCCATTGTAAGTTAATGAGTTTGTTCTTACATTTGTAAATAAAAATAAAATGTGCCAGTTTGATTACATCTTTGAGCTTTAGTAGTTTTAGCTCTTTAAATAATGCACTAGAGTGATCAAGGAAATCAGCTTCGGATAATAACCTTATTGCTCTATTTTAGATGACAAAGGTACCATTTAAAGCATTGTTAGTAGAGCTTCCCTAAACAAGGGTGCAGTATGTTATATAACGAGTAACCAGAGTATGATAAAGAGTCAATAAAACCTGTTTAGGGACTACATTTCTAAGTTTAAACATCATAGCAACGCTCCTTGAAATTCTTATCTAGCATTACATCAAGAAATTTTGTTACAGTACACTCCTTTACAGCGATTTTATCAACATTAACTTCCTCAAGATATACAGTTCTTTTATTAGTAAAAATCATGAAATTTGTTTTACTGGTATTTAGGAAGAGTTATTGGTGGTCAACTATTTCATTACACTGATGAATTCCGAATTAAATATATTCTTAGCTGAATTAACACTTTTGCAAAAAAAAGAGAGTTGTATCATCTGCAAACATTATGAAGTTCAGTATATCAAACGAACGTGGAAGATCGTTTATATATACAATAAAAATAACAGTGGACCCAGAACTGTCCATTCGCGGTGAAGGCGCCAAATGACAATAGTTAATATTTCCCAACTTAATTTAACCTAACCTAATATAACAACAGCCTAACCTAACCAAACCTAACCTATCGTAACCTAACCTAACTTAATCTAACGTAACCTAACCTGGACCAAAGTGGGAAAGCTGTGGATGAGAATGAGAATAGCATAATTGGGATTAGACCGAAATGAAAATACTTTCTTCGAATATATATATGATACACATAGACCGTGCATGGAACAAGAAACTCTTCTCGGAAAATTAAATCCACTATAGCCCGAATAAGTAATGGTAAGTGACAAACACTATAGTTTTTCTTTTTCATGATGTTAGCCCTACGTGGGCAACGGGTCACTCGCAAAGAGGCCCCAAAAATATAGCTTCCCTCACCATCTATCTGCAAAGCAGATAGGAAACCATCTTTGGGACAGGATCTAGGGGTTACAGCTACACCTAGCCTACTATATTCAGAACCTCAATATAAGCAAAAGACTCGTTGCATTCCGCTCATACGCCCATTTCAGGGTACGAGCAACTCGCAGCAATATTGTCAAGCAAATAGGGAATCAAAGTACTGACCAAGCTTTCGTACGTGGTTCATATATAGGCAGACTAACGAATGGTTTTGTTTTAATAATAAACCTCATTAAGAGACAGGTAAATTTGACGTCACCATATCTTTCTTTTTCTTTCTCAGGATTATCTGGATGTTGAAGGCTATACTTTCACGGACGTCTTCATCTATAATATGGGTTCATCCGATTTTAGTATCACAACTTGGTCGCAGTATGAAGTGGGCGTATTCTTTGATGACACATTCCTGTCACCTCCAACACAAAAAGACGATAAATGTGAAGTGAAAGATATCACCCCCAATCAAAGTCATTCCCTTTCATTTCGCGCTCAAGAGTGGGAAAGTCGAGAGTGAGAATATCAAAGGAGGCATTTTCAAACTGGTCTATTCCCAATTCATGCCATATTCATTTTCATCCACGGCTTTCCCACTTTGGTCCAGGTTAGGTTGACGTAGGTTAGGTTAGGGTACAGTAGTATAGTGTTAAAAAGGGAGAGTGCAAGTTGCAATTGCATAATGTTACGTAATGTTGCAAGAGTGCCACCCCCCCTTTGTTGCCAGCCCCAAAATGGGACTACGAGGAGTATGCAACCTTGAGTTATCCCCCAAGCTGATCCCCCCCAAGGGGAGTGCCAACCTTTGTTGCCAACCCCAAAATGGGATTGCAAGGGGTATGCAACTTGGAGGCGGAGTTCTCCCCCAAGCTGAACCCCCAAAAGGGGCAGAGAGAGAGAGAGAGAGAGAGAGAGAGAGATAGGAGGAGAGACCCAGAGGTGGGAACCCAGAGTTGGATATTCACTCGGCTGGAAGCCGAGCTCATATGGGATCCTTCAACCGTCCGCCGCCTCTTATAGGGTGCTAATCAGCCAGTTGGCTGAGTTGCCAGATAGCGCCATGTATTTAATTCATCAGCCAATAGAAGGCTGAGTTGCCAGTTTCGTTATTTATTAAATTAATTCATATATTATTCAACCAATCGGCTGCTGAGTTGCCAGATAGCAATATTTATTTAATTATTCCTTATATTATTCAGCCAATCGGCTGCTGAGCTGCCAGATAGCAATATTTATTTAATTATTCCTTACATTATTCAGCCATGTGGATGCTAAATACCACCATTTATTTATATGATAATAGTTGTCAGGTACCGCCATTTATTTTAATTCGTTACCACACAGATGAATCTTCTCCTTAAAGAGAACTATTTATTTTAAAGGAAATTCTGTTAATTAAATAAATAATTAGAATTTAAACACACACATTCCTATACATACGACCGAATGACTAAATTATCCCATATATTCATCCATCAACAGACTTAGAAGACCGATTTGACAAATAGCAACTAATTAATAATTTTGTTTTAGAAACAAATGATATAAAAGTGTTCAAGGACTAAATAAAACACCATTACAACATTCTGTTTATTAATTAATGTTTATACAATGGGGTGTATATATGATCAAATAATAGGACGGAAAATATATAATCATACAAAGCATAGTATTAACCAAATATTAAAAAAATATATATTTATATTAATTATATATAATCGTACAAAACGTAGTATTAGCAAAATATTACAGTAAAAATATATATGTTGTCTTTACATTCTACGGTACAAAACGGTAAATTCAATGCTGATTGATGCTACATCAACATCGGCATTACTCTACACGATGTGGTAAAACCGCTCAAGCATCACCTCGCCACTTAACTGATACGGCGGTTTATATTCGAGGTAAACGGCTTTCATATCATTCAACACTATTTTTGTACCCACTTTACACTCGGCAGGTAAGTTGTCTTTAAGCGCCACTAGAACGCAATCAAAAGCACGCGCAAAAACGTCATCGCTAACTATGTCATTAAATACAAGCTTATAATCATGCCTTTCCAATCGAGGGTTTTTTCTTAACGTACCGAACTTTTCAATCGTGAACTCTTCTTCACCCGGCATAGCAGCAATTGAAATAATCTTCCAAGTCGTAACGGCAGCTATCCACTATATAGAGGTACAGCTCTTCAGGGTGAACAGTGTAGGCGAGCTCAGCTCTGTACTTCTCAAGCGTTTTGTACCAAAGCTCGAAATATTTCGAAGAGTCTAAGCCTTTTAAATACGCATCCAGAGCTAGTCCGTTCTCTCCCTGCTCATTCCCACATTCAACAAATCCGTCGAGCAGAGCGGTGTAAGCGTATTCAAGTATTGTGTCAAAGTAAATCATGTCTGAGATACGTGTCTAATATAGGCTTCAGCTTACGGAATCCAACGATCTCAAACATTCTGTCGAGGATGAAACGGTTTCGTGTAGGAAGAAGAACGCCATTATCAGCTGTGTTCTTCCACATATGAGGAGGCTTCACTAATCACCTTTCTTATTATACCTACGTCAGCTGGTATTTTATAGCGGTCCTCAGCCCACCTCTCAACTACCACGAAGATTTTATGCATCTCCTCAAGATTTAAATAAATAACCTTGCGTTTGCTCGCAGGTCTACTGCTCGTTTCAAGCACACAGTTAATGGTGCCGGTTTCTCGCCTGAATATGCGCAATGACTTCGTCACGGAGACGTCGTACGAGGCGTTGAGAATGCTTCTCAAAGGGAGTTCCATCGTATTCACACAGCTCGAGATGACTATGGCACAACCACTCGGCGCAAGCTCCGAGAAGACTATGAGCCGCATGAGGCACGCAGGTAGGTAGGAAGGAACGGGCCGATGGGCGGGTGACTCACCCTGATGATACGTGAATGGGTTTGTTCGGACTCGTATGATCCGTGAGGTGCGAGTCGCACCATAATCTAATGAAACGTGTGCGGCACTGACCCAACATGAATTGTTGTACCCCATTATATTGGGTAGGCGTTTTGAGAAATTTTCCGGCACAAGAATTAATTTCGGTTTTAATGTTTTATCACTACCACGAATACGCACCAGACAGTTTCCCTCAGGGTAAATTTCACGAGCTAAGCACATTTTATAATGTTTTATCTCTCCTAAACATCATCACAATCCGGCGCACTATTTGAGAGAAACATATGCCTATATTTTTCCTTTTCGTGTAACAGACGATACTCATCTCTAAAGTCTGCTAAAAACTCACGCAGGGCACTAGCCACAACCTCACTACGAACCTCATTATGATATACATTAATATAGTGATAAAAATACTTAAAATTCTCCATGATGACGAGATTTACATTTTCAACCGCAGTGTACGAGTACTCGGTATGGTGTGACATGACATAATACCGCTTGTCATACCACCCATCAATAAGACTCACTATCCATATCTGCTGCTTCTCTTCTGCACGCGTTGTTTCTTTTACTTCACGGTATATGTGAGACTTTATAAAGCTTAGGTCTATAGCATACTTCAATACACCGTCTGTGCAACGAAAGCCCACAACGCTCTCACCAGAATAACCATAGAGTATTTGTACATCTTGCTCCTTCGCACGATCCACTGTGGTTTTAAAAGAGGCAAAGGAGGGAGGAATAGGAAGTTTTTCACTATCCACTATATCTTGACACTTTGCTGAATACCATTTCATAAACGTTGAACAAGCAATATTAAAGGTTGCCATTACTATTTTTCTTCCACGCGAGAGAATACACGTCCGAGCTCAAGGGTATACAGAGGTCGACTGAGAACGCGGGGACAGAGGCCTGCTCAGGTTACGGCATGAATCATGCCGCCGGTCTTGCAGGGGGCGGGGGCTTGATTTTTACTGTACATACGCACGCACGCAAAGTGAAAAGCAAATTGAAGCACGATTTATTTAATAAACGAAATATTCAAGGTGTACATATTTGCAAATACGTGCAATAAATAAGTTAACAATAGGCACATCAAAGATTGTTCTCAATACATATTTATTTACAAATACGTGTGATGAATAAGTTAGCAATAGGCCCATCAAAGTTTATGGTAACCAAAGGGCACGGTATCATAGGTACCAGGTAACTGGTAACGTTTCCTATAGGTGTTACGGCACACCTTCGTTCCCCTAAGTTCCTTCACGCCCCCCGAGCTTCTGCGGCCGAAAATTGTGGGTGCCTACAATTAGCTGGGGAGGTCGGAGCCCTCATCATCGGCCAAACATACATACTAGATCATTTAACGAATCAAAGTTAACGACCTGTCGATTCGCTTGGTTAAGCGTGGTACCCTTTGCCTTCACGATATATTTCGTTTCATTCCCTATCCTCAACCGTACCCCATAAGTTTTTGGACCTGTTGAGACAAACGAGTCGGCGTATGCATTGTCCCCATACTCGTCCTTGATCTCAACAGCAGGTATGTATTCACCACTCCTCGCTGTGAATATCACGCTATCTGTATCGGCATACAATACTCTCCGCCCAAGAGAATGCAATAGACCCCAAAGTTTCATGCGGGCATAGGCTGTTGTGAAGCTGGCTACAGGAATGTTTGTAACTCTTGAGGTATCTGTGGCCAATTCAGTGTTGTACTTTATTATGTCAGTATTACCTACATTCACGATTTCCATGACCTCTTTATCGGGCGCGTTGGCATAATCCCAGACTTTGCTATAGCTTTGTGCCAAATGAACGTTCCCCTTGCCAGTATTATGTGCGAATTTTCCCCATAGACTGTTTAGACACAACTTTGCACTAAAGCGCTTGCCAGGATTCTTTGCAATTTGGGCACGATCAAGTTGTATACCTCGCGGATACCCGGATGCCTCGACCTTATCCTTCAAAAATGCGTTTATATACGGTGTGAAAAGGTTGGGTAGCTTCTGAAACCTCCACACCTCATGTATCTTCAGTATTCTATACCCATGGCGTGCGGCTAGGGCCAGCTCAGGGCTTGTATATACGCCTCTGATCTTACGCTGGCGGGGTGTATGGTCACAATCACCGTTATTTTCTTCCGCGCACTTCACGCACAGGGGAAACATGAGCTTGTGGTCGATAACGACGGGTAAGATTGGCATCCATAAATCGTTAGGGGGGGCACGTCTACGAAAGAGAGTCCAAGTAGCGATCATTCAAATTTCTTGAAAACTCGGCGATGGAGGGCAGGTTAGGTCCCACCAGTTTCTCAGGCGCACCCACGGGGTACGGGTTGTTCTTCATCACGTAGGGGTATAAAGAACAGAAATCGTAGTAGTGGAGCTTCACACCCTCCGTAGGTGGAAAGTATAGCCTGAAGGGATTTGTACGCCCACCGAACAAGCTATCACCGCATTTGAGAGGTTCCAGTACCATTGAACGCTTGATCGTGTTTATTTCCTCGTCTGTCTCCCCGTCTGTCTCCATCCGTGCGTCATATTCATTCTCCCACAAGACTTTGTGAGTGAACTGTGAGCCTATAAGTTGATCGCGGGTGCGCGTCCAGGCAAGACAGTCGGCTGGAGATCTACCGTGGATATCTCCGGCGATTCCACACTCAGGACGAGGGCATCCATGCCACCAGCAACCGTTAAAGGAGTACACAGTCTTCTCACCAGTGGCACGGTTTTCACTTAGCCCATCAACCCAAAAAACACGACCATTAATCTTAATGGGTACTTCACCCGTGTTGCGGGCGTGCTTTATGTATACACCTGTCTGTTGCTGTAGATGTATGAGCCAGTAAATAGCCTTGTGGCCGTAATTGCGGGGGTTGTTTCTGTGAATAATGGCTAAGGTGGCTTTGGGCATGAAGTTATTCTTGAACACCGTAAAACATAATGACGCGATGGTGGTTGCGACTTGCAGCGGATCGCTTTTGAAACGGCCCATGTACATCCTTCTAAAGGTCTGGAAACATACTCTAAGCACTCGTATATCATTCACGCAATAACGCTCACATTCATCAGCTATATTATAAGGATTACGTTCATTAAAACTGTTGTAGTATCGATCAAAGTCTTCACGTTCATCTACACTCATACAATCATAGTTAAAATGTTTGGGTGAAGGTAGGCCTACGTAGTTTAAAGTCCCGCTAGTGAGGAATGTGTAAGGGAAGTATCCTTTTGAAACTTCAGCTGCTACCCCCATCACCTTGGGTAGCTTCGCTAATTTACAAGGTGTGAATAACAAAGTGTCTTTAAATTGTTCATTACTTCTTATTTGCATCTGTATTAATTTGTTACCTCTTTTTAATGGATCACCTGTAAATATTTCAGATGACTCGTGCTCAAGCAACTCCTTATAAAGGAACTGTGTGTCAAATTTTGCCCCGTTATGGGCAAGAATATACAGTATTTTTTTTTAACTTGTCGGCTAACTTGACAATATAGGACACAAATAGTTTCACAGGACTATCGTGGACATTCGTTTTAAAAACGTTTGTCCGTTTACCACATTTGGGGCACTTGTCACGCTCGATCCCCATACACTCATCACAGATAGTTTGGCTCACAAGTAAATGTGGAATTATCTATTTGGTTTCAGCATTCGTGTATATTTCTATATCGTAGTATATAGTTATACAGGGCTTGTTTTTAGGCTTGGCGTCTTTCATATAACATACATGCTTTACTCCATCCGCCTTATATTCCACCTGGCATGTAGGACGGTGAATTTCGTCACACTTGTGTTTGAAATTTCCGCTACCATTCAAGGTGTGAAACATACCACATTCACAGATTCTCATTCTCCTGCACGTGCCAATTGATTTAGGGAGATCAAAACAGCTATTATTGAAAAATGTGCGTCTACACACATTACAATCCCTCTTCTCAGCTTTCACATTTGGGGCTTTTACACTGCTCTCATACCATGTGACATTCTTTACAATGTTTCACTATATCATCCGAAAACTCGAGGCACCCCTTACACAAATCATGATGTCGTCCATATTTTCGACTTTTATCATAACTCGCGTAAAGACACCTTATATTATGGATGGGGAGATACGTTGTCCCTGACAGTCCTAAAATAAGTAGCGGTCTTGTACGATCTCTCACACTGCTTTTAAAAACATACACAGTCCTACGATGATCATCCAGCCCAAATACGACTATACGGACATTCATTTCCTGTTCTACCCTTCTCAGCTCTTCAGGACCCATATTACAGTCAAACTCAAGTTCACAGTCTACAGCTAGTTTACGGCACGCTCCACGACCGTAGGCAACCAAATTTTTTGGGTCCGTGTATTTAGCACAGTAAACATACGTGCTAAGACCACTGCTATAAAGCCGCAACCACGATTGACGTTTCTATGCCTTCTATAAATAATCTGAGCATTGAAGTTAAGAGTGTAGGGTGTGGCACTATGACCCGCAACACGGAATACACGGTCAATATTTACCGTGAAATTGTCCATATTGAATACTATACTACTTTGGGCGGCGTGCAATATACGGCCTAATATATATTCTACATCTTCAGCTGCCAAACGTCGAAATGGCACTACCACCCAAAAATCATCTACATCGTTATCATCTGAGCCGAATCCGAAGGACAGACTCGTGTTCAATACCGTTGCTATACATGGATCTAGGGTCAACCCTGACTATATACCGATTTCTAGTCAAGGCTGGGGTCGGGATTGCGGTGCGCACCAACTCGAATGTTATATCATCCTCAACAGAACGAGTCACCGCTGTGGAGGATGAACAAGGGTCTATATTAGTTGATGCGTATTGGCTGCGTAAGACGTTGAGGGCTGGGGTCTATTACTGCAGACTCAACAGAACGGGTGGGGGCTGTGGAGGTTGAAACAAGGGGCTATATTGGACGAGGATACTGACGTGGGATTGGCAGCGTAAGACGTTGAGGGCTGGGTTCTACAACCGCGCGTATTTCGGCCGCTTTATACCTGACGTGGAGGACCCTTCATCATGTCTCCGCTTTGAACGTGCTAAGCTTGTCGCTGGTGAGGGTTCATCGGCGAGTACGGGCATTGTAGATGCACGGACAATGGCTTCGTCCGTGATGTCGATGATGGGGGGGCTGTACATTGTCGTCATTCACGGTTCTGTGGAAGAAGAAAACAAAATATAAGGAGCAAACTCGTATTTGTGATAGTCTGTAAATGAGTCACTTAGGGGTGTGACGTGTTAGAAATGGATGCTGTAGAAAAATTCAGATTCACGAGCCCATCCACATGTATTATATCTGGACCGACAGGATGTGGTAAAACGGTGTTTATGCTTAATATCATTAAAGAAAAGGGTGAAATGTCTCAAAATTTGTGCATAAAGTTATATGGTGCTGTTCGACATACCAATCAGTGTTCAACGAGTACCAAGATGATGTATTGTTCCACAAGGGGGTCTATGACGTTAATTCGTTAAAGGAATGAACATACAGTCATCGTAATTGACGACCTCATGTTGGAGATGGATAAAACGTTTGCCGAGACATTTACAGTATTCTCCCACCACCTTAACATAAGCGTGTTCTTCATCAATCAGAATCTATTTTTTAAAAATAGATACATGCGCGATGTGTGTTAAATACGCAATATCTAGTCTTAGTCGCGCAACGTAGAGATGTGTCAAAATTGGGTTATTAGCCAGTCAAATGTTCCCGAGTCAGCGTAAGGAGTTTTTGGAGGTTTATAAAAGAGGTCACAAGCAACGTTATGGATATTTGCTTTGTGACTTCGCCCGCGAACACGTTTTAGAATGCTTCTAAGAACGAATATATTTTCAAACGAGCCTGAATCGTGTAATTCCAGAATGACGAATAGGCTAAAGAAATACCGTGAATTAATAAAAATCTATCAACGACGGCCTCGGGCGTTGCAGCAGATGTTTGTTAAAAATATCGACTCTGACTTTCTAAAGTGCATCTGCGAAATCTGCCTCAATGTTATAAAATGTAAGTTCCAATGAAATCCGTCAGAAGGCTCGCTTACGTCGTTACAAGAACATAATACAGACGCTCGCCCATAAAAGTCAGACTGTGGTAGAAAAAGCGTATTATTGACAAGAGGCGGTTCATTCCTCCCATCTTATTTTCAATTTTGGGTCATTTACTGACTAGATTAATATAATGAAGAAGGTGGTTGTGATCCCGCACGAGGTGTATGCTTCATTACAAAAGACCCCCAGACGCAGCTCTAGAACCCCGTAAAAGTAGGCTTAAAAGAATGGAGAGTGAGCTACTATCCCTATTAAACAGTGAAAGGCGTCTGATGAGAAAACGGTTTTGTATCAAGAGGCTTTGCAAAAATTTCTTCGTGAGTACGAAGATTATAGCATCCTACAGAGCTCACCGTGAGGCACAGCTCGAGTCGGCTGAGCATAGTGACACAGAGCCTGAGCACCAAAGAGTAGCGGAACACAGCACATCGAACATGTGCTAAAAAACAGCCTCCCCCATACATTGAGGAATAAAGGGTTGTCTTTATAATCTATTGAGTGAGGACCCCATCATACAGTGGGCCGACATAGGCGAGGTCATTGTTGATGGAACAAGGGTACAAGGGTCCTATATAGTGATGTAGGTCACATCCGCATCCGCATCCGCATCCGCATCCGCGGAACATCCGCACATTTTCTCGCATCCGCATCCGCGTCCGCATCCGCACTTTGGACTGCGGATGTCGTGCGGATGTGGACCGTGAGATAAAAACGTCATTAATAAGCGGAAATTATCAAATTCTACTATATTAATAGAACTAGTTCATTGTGCGCAAAAGTGATGCAAGCGACAAGACGAGAGGCTGTTCTTGTATGAAGTTACTCTCTTGCAACCTACTTAGATCCACGTTACAAAGCTAAGTTATTTTCACCTAGTACATTAGAAACGAGTTAAATCATCACTTGGCAAAGCAGTTGAAGAGCTTCAATCTCTTGAATCTGTCGCTTCGCCACCCACCAAAAGAATAAAAGTTTTAGTGACAGAACCAACACCTTCAACAAGCAAAATCTATCACAGAATCTGTCTCTCAGTTCTTGAGTCAAGCAGCAATGACGAGACCTACGCGATGTCAAAAGATGTAGTAAAAATGATCGAGAGCTATCACCAAGAAAAACGCCTGGCTGCATGTGACAATCCTATTAGTTGGTGGAAAAATACGCAGAATATCTATCCATACTTGAATAAACTTGCAAGGAAACATTTAGCCTGTCCTCCAACAAACGTACCAAGCGAGAGATTATTTAGCAGTGCTGGATTAATATATGATGAAAGAGAAACAGACTGGCAGCAGAAAAGGCAGAAAAATTAATGTTCCTTAAGCATAACCTTCCTATAATTAAGTTTGAACATTAAACGATGAACATCTTAGTTTACTTTATTTTAATTACTCATTTATAAATATGCCTAATAAACTTTAAACTTAATATAAATAGTTATCAAGCTAATTAAAGATCTCTTTCTATAAGGGTGGAGGTTGGGGAAAGAGGTCGGTGGGGTGCATTTGAGTTGGGTTCACGTCCCGCATCCTGGTAACACAATTATGGTTTCTAATTGTGGCTGAAACTCAACAAAATATAACGAATTTATTTGCAGACGAATTCACTGATTGATTTCTATATTAGTTAGATGCTTGATATTATTTTATATGTTCAGAGAAAAGTACAGCAATTATTGTACAATTAATCAATTATACTACATTATAGCTACAGCTCTCTCTATAATAACTTATTATATACGTTAAACACAACAAATCTCGAATATATCCTAAAAATAACGAAAATGTAGACATCCGCATCCGCATCCGCGGATGTTGAAATCAAACATCCTCATCCGCATCCGCGGATGTGAAAAAAATGACATCCGCTACATCACTAGTCCTATATCGCTGCTATTGTTCATGATCTAGTGAGAAAGTGGGACAGGCCATCACCAACAGGATGGAGACATATTAAAGCAAGACTACAGCAAATAAATGTCCCCAAAACATTGATAGGTAATCTGAATAGGTTAAAATACTTGGAGCATGCATCGCACGTGTCACAACTGAGTACACCTTCGCACACAACAGCCGCCGTACCTCTGAAGAGAAGAAAGAAGAGAGTAGAAGGCCAACCTTATCCACGTGCCTCTAAAATATGCAAATGCCTAACGTATTAAGTAAGCACTATTATGACATTTCTAGCCCTGCATCCTATGGCGGCGTTAATAGACTGTACAGAGGCACTTATGGTGTAAGGAAAAAGGATGTTCAGAGATTTTTGCGTGCCCAAGATGCTTACACACTTCATAAACCGGTGAGAAAAAGGTTTAAAACAGCAAAGACAGCCGCATCGATTGACTCTATTTGGCAGGCAGATTTAACAGACATGCAAAGATATTCAGTGTACGACGATGGCTATCGCTATATCCTGTTCATAATAGATGTATTCTCTAGATACCTGTGGCTAATTCCCCTGAAAAATAAATCACCTGAAACAGTTGCTAAAGCGGCCAAAACACTGATGTTGAAAGAAAACAGGATTCCTGGCTATTTTTGCAGGGATATGGGAAAAGAATTTATAGGGCGAGCTTTTCAGAACGAACATGCTGTCAGAGTTTAATATCAGCTATTACACTTCCAATTCTATACATAAAGCATCTTGTTAATAATCGTAAGCCGATAAAAGATAACATAGGCCCTCTAGTGGATGTTAATGACGCTTTGGCTTCTGACGCTCAGGCGATGGCGGGTATTTTCAATAACTTTTTTGCGACAGTTTTTACCGTAGAAGACGTAAATAATGTCCCCGACGTGGACGATATCGTTCCATTTAGTAGCGAGACTATTTTGGATGAAATAACTGTTTACGAGGCTGAGATTGCGCATTATATCGATAGGCTAAAAGTTAGCAAGGCTCCAGGCCCTGACTCTTTTTATCCCAGACATTTGAAAGATTTAAAAGACGTTATCGTAGGCCCCTTAACGAAGATTTTTAATCAGTCACTCGAAACGGGGATTATTCCTGAAGACTTCAAATTAGCTAACGTCACGCCTATTTTTAAAAAAGGCGACCGCGCAGTAGCTAGCAATTATAGGCCCATTAGCTAAAATAGGCGGTAAGGTTGTTAACGAGGACGATAGTAATAGGCTCCAAGACGATGTAAATAGGATTATGGAGTGGACAGATAAGTGGCAGATGCAATTTAACGTAGACAAATGTAAAGTTTTGCATATAGGTTCTCGCAACAATAATTACACGTACACGATGGATGATAGGGAGTTAGCGAGCGTTCACGAGGAAGTAGATTTAGGCGTACGCGTATCTAAGGATTTAAAGGTTAGGAACCAGTGACTGGAGTCTTGCGCAAAAGCTAATAGGATGTTAGGCTTCATAGCGCGTAATTTCGAATTTAAATCGAAGGATATTATATTGCCCCTTTACAAGTCCCTAGTCAGGCCTCATTTAGAATATGCCGTTCAGTTTTGGTGCCCGTACTTGCGTGAGGATATTGATAGGTTAGAAAGGGTTCAGCGTCGTGCCACGAAACTAATTCCGTCATTGCGCAACAAGCCTTATGAAGATAGGATTAAAGAGTTAGACCTGTATTCACTCGAAACTAGGAGATTAAGGGGGGAGCTTATTGAAGTTTTCAAAATCGTTAATAACATCGATAATGTAAATTTTGACAAATTGTACATTTTCGATAATAGTAATACTCGTAATAACGGATTTAAGTTGCGTGGCAGACGTTTCATTACTAATATCGCTAAAAACTTCTTTATGTTTAAAGTAATTGATAAATGGAATAATCTTCCCGCGCCCGTCGTGAACTCTACTAGCGTTAATGTGTTTAAGAACCGTCTTGACAGACATTTTAAAAATATTAACGTTGTTTAAAATAATGAAAAAAAACAATTAGCAACAGGAGTTCTGGGGGTGGTGGTGGTCGAGGATGAGTCTATTGACGATTAATGCCAGCTTGTGACATGCCAGCGTGTGATGCCAGCAATAAAATTATTAAAAAAAAAAAAAATTAGACTAACACGAACGTAGATGTAGCTCGTAGCGTAAACTAACCCACTTTTTGTTTAACTTTACTTATTTTTTTTCTTATCCTCTCCTTACTTTGCATGTCTGTGACTCTCTTTCCTTGCATGTTTGTAGTTTGCATGGTATAACAGTGAGTTAAGACTGTGTTTGCATGGTTTGTAAGCGTTCTTATTTTACTTCTTTTCATCTTTCACCCCTGTCCTATTTTCTCCGACTCTTTTTCTGACTTGTCGGCAGTGGCCGGCGGATGATGATGGTGTCTTTTTTTTTTCTCTTTTTCTGAATGAATGTTAACGCACGAGTAATAGGTGTTGCTACTTACTTAACCCATTATTCTCTTCTCTTAACCCCCTATTCTTTCCTTTCTCTCGGGCTAACCTTAGAGTGGATCTTAGGGTCTTTGTTAGCCTTAGCTTCTGTAGATCTTTAGCTGAAAGAGTTCAACGTACCATAAAGGAACGCATGCACCGTTATTTTACACATAAAAACACGTACAGATATATAAACGTTCTCGATTCACTGGCTTCGTCCTACAACCGCTCACACCACCGTACGATCGGTACAACGCCTAACGATGTTTTAGAAAGAGGCAAGCGTCCGAGAAGAGATGGTGTGCCACCACCACCACCACACTCTGCACGTTTCAAAATCAGTGACTATGTAAAGCTGTCACGTTCGGGAAATAAATTCGCGAAGGGTTTTGAGCAAGGATGGACATGCGAGATTTTTAAAGTTAGGGCTATGAGGCCTAAAGGCGAGATAATGATGTATTACGTTAAAGATTTGATTTAGGAAAATTTTAGGAAAAAACGTGTTTAAAATTGAGAAAATTTTAGGAAGAAAAGGTGCAGGAAAGAGAAAAATGTACCTGGTGAAATGGCTAGGTTACCCAGAAAGCCTCAATAACTATATAAAAGCTGATAGAGTAATGAAGCTTAATTAGTATGCAACATGTCTCCTAACCATTTCTACGTCACGCTCCCGTCCTCATCGTCCCTGTCTATGCATCCTAACAACACACTAGCCAGCTTTGTAACAAAACTCCTTGGCCCCACTGAATTGGGTCGTGAATCGTATGAGGTGGGGATATGTGAACTTCAGTTATCCACCAAATATTTAACTCTTGAAAATGAACAAATCATATTTCTGATCCTTAGAAGAAACGACGAGTGCGAAAAAATAGGCATAACATTAGACAATACTATACGTTCAACCCTGTGCGGCGAGGAACAGTACTATAGCGCAATTGTTTCGCTAGGAGTCGGGCATTATGACACAGCCATGGACATTGTGGCGGGTTTAAACAAGAGTCTTGAAAAGTCATACTTGACATACGATTTACTTTTTGAAGTCGTAAACATAAACGCGCATGCATGCACATTGAAGCTAAAGTCAACGCTTGGTGGAAATATTAAAGATAAAGAGCTGTTCAAAATTGTGGCTGAGGGGCGATATAGCGCAGCTTTCCAAAGCGACACCTTTCACGAGGCACCGGATGACTTGTCCAGCTTAATGTATCAATTGAAGATGGAGAAAATGGCTGAAGACCCTGAGCCTCCAGACATGTGCTATGTTTATAGCAATATAGTGGAACACCAGTTTGTTGGGGATACCCAGGCCTGCCTGCTGCGCATTGCGTACGTCCCCAACCATAGAGGCCGGAGTTTGAGTATTACATATTAATGATGGGACGATGCATCGCAATCGCAATCGCGATACAATCGCACATTTTTTACAATCGCAATCGCAATTGCAATCGCATTTAATGAGTGCGATTGTTGCGATTGTGAACAAAAGATTTAAATCTCTACAAAAGTTGCTATGAAAGCTGCTCTTTCATGCGTACTTAAAGGAAAGTTTAGCTAACAACAATACGGAATAATAAATAAATAATAAATAAGTCAAAAACAGAAATGAAAACGGGTTGCGAATTAGTTGAAAACAGAATAAAAAATTGGTTTAATAATAACAATAAGTACACCTCTTTATTTGCTCTATGTAAAATTGGAATGTTAAAAAATCAAGCTAACCCTATGGGCCTATATTCTTTTTCAGAATACGCATTATAAGAAAACAGTAAAATCACTTTCTAAAAGGGAGGAGGTTGGGGAAAGTGGTTGGTTGGGTGCATAACGCGTTGGGTCCTCGTTCCCGCATCCTGGAAACGCACATTATGATCATGTGTGGCTGAAACGCGTTTAGGTATATTGTCTCTCATTTCTTAGTTGATAAAGTAATGAAGGATTCAGTACCAGTATCAGAAAAATCACGGATGGAGTTGGTGAAGCCATTGGTTGAAACTGGACTTTCCTCACAGACTGAAGCAGGAGCTACATCAATACTTAACTCCCTGATTGAGGTAGGTAACGCGTTTAGGTATATATGTGAGGCTAAAGCTAAAACATCGCAATCGCAATCGCGCGCTTTTCAAATTCTGACAATCGCAATCGCAACAGCGATTGTATGAAATATGACAATCGTCCCATCACTATTACATATGACAGACCCCATTATGTGATTGTCTCAACTAACCTAATAACCAACATCTCAATATATATAAGAACGGTAGAGGGTAAAAATTTCCCATTCGGTGACGGGAGCTTAACAGTGAAGCTCCACTTTCGGCGCACTGAGTTATAATGGACAAAAAGCCTCACGCTATCTATCGAGGTGTGCGGTACCAGCGTGGTAGCGGACTTGGCTCCATTTTTTCATCCATACTGCGCACAGCTGTACCATTGCTGAAGAGGGGGGTGCCAGGTACCTTGGGAGGAAGGCGCTACAAAGAGGTTTTAACGCGGCAGAGGAAATGCTCGCGGGAACTAAACCTAAAGAAGCTCTAAAAAACGTACACGGGATGAAATCATCAAAGATGCGAAAAGAAAAATGCATGGCGGAGGAAAGAAGAGAATTGATAGGAAGAAGAAGAGAGTGCCAACACGTGGTGTAAAGAAGAAGAGGATTGTTAGGAAGAACGGGTCACGTGGTATTAAACGTAAAGGGGCTCCAAAAAAGAAGTGTTCTAAGCGTATGAAACCTATGACCGATCATTTTTTTAACTGATATAAACTGAGGACGCTACTCTCACGATTCATAGATTGACTGCTACTCGTCGAGGGAGGTGGCACTGTTTCTAACTCAACATGACCCGTTTCATTCATCCTTGCAGTTCACAGTGCTGTAAATCGGAGCTATCTCTCTTTGAGATGCCTCCAACTCAAGTTTCTATTGAGCACAGTGACTTTATTACACTTAACCCTTTAAACACGATTAGCTCACCCAGTGCCCCTATAGAATTCGTTATACCCAGTTCAGGCCCTTACAGTACTTTTTGATCCGAGCTGTATGCACATGTATACTAAACTTCGCATAGCTCATTCTGACGGAACGGACTGCGATGATAATTATGTTGCATACCCCGAAACAAACTTTCTGCACACCATATTCAGCCAGTGTGACGTATATTTAAATCAGACTTAACATCTCAGCAGGCACGGGGTACTATCACCTACGAGCATATCTGGAAAATGTCCTCAACTTTTCAAAAGAAGCGAAGGACACCTTTTTATCCGCCGAGGGGTATTACCACACTAAAGATGAGGGTAGTATAAAGGATAAATTTAAAAATTCTAAAAAAAAGATATATGAATGTTTTGGACGGGGTAGATATGAAATTGAAGTTTACCCGCACGAGCCCTGAGATTTGTATAAATCTGGGCGCTGATCAAGAAGAAGGCGCGAAACCTGTTGTGATACACATCATAGAAGCATATTTACGTATACGCCGAGTGAAATTAAGTTCCCCGAAGCAAATAGAAATTGAGAAAGAACTGGTACACGCCACAGTGAAATACCCAATTAACAGGGTACAGAACAAACTGTACACGATTCCCACAGGATTGGCTTCGAAGCAGCTAGAAAACATCGCTCTTGGCGTCCTACCTAAAAGGATATTAATAGGGATGCAAGACCACGCTTCGACGAATGGGGATTATAAAAAGAGTGCCCTGAAGTTTGAAAATTTTGGACTTAAAAATATTACTTTATATATCAATGGCGTCGCACTGGGTGGGACTTTGAATATGGACTACTCGTCAGATGCCGTGTTCCCGCTCTGCGCGAGAGCAGACAGCAGTTTAGCGCATAATACAGGCGCCTGTGATGAACTTGGAATCGGCATAACACAGAAAGAATTTGTGGAACAGTTTAACAGCTACTCATTTGACGTTAGGCCTGACTTGACTGCCGGCGTAAACACCCATTTAAACCCCCAGCAGACCGGGACGATTTCAGTGCGGGTGGACTTCGCCAGGCCTACAGACGCTCCTATTAGTGTACTAATATACCTCGAGACGCAGGCCCTAATAGAACTGGACCGTTTCCTGAACGTAAGCACAGACTTTTAAAAATGGATGCGATTACACTCCAGAGAGCGATGAAACGCGACTGTTTCGCGCGTTCCAAATTTATCGGAGTGTTCGCTAAGAATGAAATATTGAAGGTGCCTAGCATGAGAAAATGGTGCGGTGTTATCGTTAATACCGACATTGTGGGAGGCGAGGGAATTCACTGGTTTGCGATTTATTTTAAAACTAAGGAAAGAATGTATTATTTTGACTCACTCGGTTTCCCACCATGGCATGACTCGACAATCGTAAATTTTATCGCGCGATTACGTGTGCCTAAGATTATCTGGAATCCATATCAACTTCAAAGCTTTTATACTGAAACATGTGGTTTGTATTGTATCTTGTTTCTCATGCATATGTCGCGCGGGAAGCGATTTATGAATTTTTTTAAATTATTCGATTTGTGTGACACAAATATGAACGATAAATATGTATGCAGACAGATAAAGAAAAAGTTTCCACATGTTGCAACCCCCTGTAATTTGTAAGCTCTATATTGTGCAAACCTGTATATACATTTGTAACAAATAAGAATTGGGCGCTGCCCCTTTTTGTACATGTTTAATAAATGAAAATAATATTGTGCTTTGTCCTTATCCTAAAAAAAAAAATACATAATCTCATGGATGACGTGGCAATCGGTTGAGCGGTTGTGTGTCAATACCACGACTTCTGGCCCGCTCTGTGGGTCAGTCACCACTTCGTTTATCACCTTTCTCCAAAAGTGTTTATAATATCGTCTAGCTCCGCATTGCTCCTGTAATTAAAATAGATGTATGAAATTAGTTGCGGCTAAAAGTAATATATATATATATATATATATTGAGTCATAGGCGATGATTAAGCACATTTTTCAAAACATTCTTATTGCAATTTGTTAAAATCCAAAAGAAATGTAAAAACAATCTACTGTATGTAGTTTAATTGCACCTACATTATCCCATCCACGGGTTGAAGCTCGCTGTCCTGCGCCAACACAGCGACTTCTGGGTTGGGGTGAGATTCCATCCTTCCGTCAAAAGTGGCGATTACACGTTCTAACTCGGCATCGCTCCTATAATTAAACATAGTCATCAGACAATATTTAAAAAAAATTTCCAAGTGCATGCAAATGTTAAAAGATAAATTCAATCTGGAAAATTTCCTATTAAAAACGAGAAAAGCACAAATAAAACATACCACATATATATATATATATATATATATATATATATATATATATACGCCGAAATAATCGGGATGGAAACAGATAATAATTGAAAACATAGTAGGACTAATTTTATGCTGCAGAAAACTCAGAGCAAAAGGATATTAGAATGTCAATTTTAAATGAGAAGCAATACAAACTATTTTTCAATGCTGGTAAATGAATGATGTTTAGTTTATGTTAGGTAAGGTCAGGTTATATTATAAACGCAAAAAATTCATCTTTAAATATGTCGGGGGAATTTTCTCGCAAAATTCAATTTATGCCTGAAAAAAGTCTAAAGGAACCAAACTTTTTCTAATGCTATATACAGGGTGTACATAAAGTCAGGATCTATTTTTGTGAAGCACTTGGAAATTATATGGAATTCAATCATAAAATGATAAAGTGGCAACATTTATTAAATAATTAAGAGTAGGATTCGACGTGACGCCCATCAGTATCCCTGCACAGCTCAAATCGTTCAGCAGCATTTCTAAACACATTCTGGAGCATTTGCGGGGTTATGTTATCTGCAGCAGTTCGTATACGTGTACGTAAGTTTTCAAGACTCGTAATCTTCGTCTGATAGATGTGCGATTTGATAAAGCCCCATGCAAAGAAATCTAAAGGGGTTAAATCTGGTGATCTCGCTGGCCAACGTCTGTTGCTTCCGCGTCCGATCCAGCGATTTGGAAAACGTCCATTTAGATAATCCTGAACAATTTTGGCATAGTGACAAGGAGCACCATCATGTTGATAGACGACGGTACTAACAATCCTATCCCCGTCGTCTATCAACATGATGGTGCTCCTTGTCACTATGCCAAAATTGTTCAGGATTATCTAAATGGACGTTTTCCAAATCGCTGGATCGGACGCGGAAGCAACAGACGTTGGCCAGCGAGATCACCAGATTTAACCCCTTTAGATTTCTTTGCATGGGGCTTTATCAAATCGCACATCTATCAGACGAAGATTACGAGTCTTGAAAACTTACGTACACGTATACGAACTGCTGCAGATAACATAACCCCGCAAATGCTCCAGAATGTGTTTAGAAATGCTGCGGAACGATTTGAGCTGTGCAGGGACACTGATGGGCGTCACGTCGAATCCTACTCTTAATTATTTAATAAATGTTACCACTTTATCATTTTATGATTGAATTCCATATAATTTCCAAGTGCTTCACAAAAATAGATCCTGACTTTATGTACACCCTGTATATGGAAGATGTGGCATATTTAGTTATCTCTCTATAAGCATTTGTATCCTACGAAATTTTCAAAATATTAACTTCAGCTTACACCGCAAAATGTAACCAAAAATGATATTCATTACATACTCATGTGAATAAATTCTAAAAGAAATATGGACTTGAAAGCATGCAAGCTTCTCTGTCTATTCGATAAATATCAATTATTCAGTTACTCTGTGTTATGAACACTTAATTTTTAATTTGATTTTGACAACCTATGAGAGAATTAAGGATTATTTAAAAAAAATTCAAATATTGTATTTTTGGTAACTTCCTAATTCAGAACAAAAGGCAAATTTAGCCTGGTAAATATAAATGGGGGCAACACAAATTAATTTTCAAAGCACTTAATATGACATCTCATCAGTGTTTACGAGATATATATAATATATATATCAGAGAATGAAAATTAAATTTGAAAACGCACTTATTTCAAACGAAGGAATTAGGCAAAATTTAAAGCTTGATCACATATTTAAATGGTAAAAATAAATGGAAGGCAGCACAAATTAATTTTCAAAGCACTTAATATGACATCTCATCAGTGTTTACGATATATATATTTATATATAAGTTACTCACATTTCAGCTGAATTGTCTGCGGACTCTGGCATTTCGTTGCAGATCTCAATAACATTTTGCGAAGAGAGAAGAGTTCCACAATCTGTAAGAGTGAAAAGATACAACGCCGCGTGACTCCGGTGATCTTCTTCAAAAAACAGATCGGGAGAGTTGTAGAGATTTGGCATTGTTGTGGAATTCGATTGCTGGAGAAACTGACTCTAAGCGACGAAGTGCCCCATTTATAAAGGGCACGCGCCCTGCCTACAAGCGGAGAGCCTTGCTTCCTATTGGGGCACTGCGAGAATGGGGGCGTGGTTTAGGACTTGGGGCAGGCATTTTCAGCCTATCCGTGAGCAGCGCTCCCTTTTCAAAGACAATCATTGGTTGTTCCACGAAAGGTAGGGGCGGAGATTGGCTACAAGACCGCGTGAAACCTGTTGTGACGCGTATTCCGTGCTGTGATTGACTGATCGCCATCAAATCTGGATGGAGCATCAGACCCGTTTGTTGGTAAACCAGTTCATTCACATATGCCGGAATTTCGAAAAGTTTTTTAGTTAGGAATTGTTCTCAGACGCACCTGCATATCTCTATTGTCCTGAAGGCCCTTTGTCTGACAATACTACAATTATATTCGGCGAAAGATTGGTCTTCCTTACGGTCATATTTAGGCCATATGGTCACTTTATAGAATAGGAAGGGGACGTAAAGGTTTTTCTACAAGTATTAACAAAACAATTCATTTTTCGAAAAGCTGAATTGATTTGTTCAAATGGTTAAAAGTCAAATATGTATATACATATATCCCCATTGTATATCCATTTCTTGGAAAATAAAATTAAAGAGGGGTCATGCTTTTAACCTTCCCGAAGAAATATGTTTATGACAGTTTGGTACATAATTGTTTACCGAACTGTCAAAAAAATAAATTTAGATTAATTTTCGGACAAATGGTAATAAACGATGTGGTTCTCCATAGGCCTAAAACTTGCTTAAAAATAGAATAAATACAATTTATATTTAGTTGAGAACTCCTACATATATATACTGTAAGTTTGTGCGTAAAAATGAAACCCTTTACCTGGAATATTCTTTTGTTAAGCAGAGAGAAGGTAGCTTCACCTTTTGTCTTCATGGTCTGCGATAATTTAATCTGTAAATGTGTCACAAATATAATATTAGCTTCCTGTCCGTATACCGAACCGTAAGATACGGCATAAAACGCGTCTTTACCTGTACATTCACAAAATTGAAACATACATATATATATATATATATATATAACATATTTAACAAAAGTATAAGTTACAGGCCTATATACTGAATTAGCATATTGGCGTTCTGTCAAGTGAACATGCATTCGTATCTATCTATCTATCTATCTATCTATATCTATATATGCGTGAATGAGTTTGCCACATAAGTTAAATTAATGAGTCATAGGCTGAACAAAGGCTTCGCTGGTTTTTACAAAACATCCATTCAGGGTACTTGTAGCATCATTACTAAGTACATATAAGATTAACGTAATATGTACTCGTATATATATATATATATATATACACCTGCATACTCTTTTATAATTAATTATTCATTTTAATAAATTTGTTTAAGAAAACCATTTTCCTAATTCACCTGAGCGTAATACTACTACTACTAATAATAATAATAATGATAATAATAATAATAACAACTGATCGCGACAGGAACGTGCATATCACATTTTCAATGTCTCTGCAGTTTATCTTTATAAATGTTATCTTTTATAATGAAAAATGGATTACAATTAAGGTTAGTTTAGGTTAGACAAGGTTTAGTTAAACTTATTGGCTTTTATAAATGTCGCAATATAGAACTAAATGCGAAAATGCGTGAAGATGTCGCGGTTTTGTAGAGTAGCCAAACGCGTGTTTGTGTGCGCATGCGCATTTCCCACTGTCATTCGTGATTTATCGAATATTGTGATAATAAAAATAATAATAAAAATAGTAATTAAGTAATAAAATGATTTATTTTAGTTGTGTAAAGAGAGTGGGTTTAAATTCTAATTATTTATTTAATGAACAGAATTCTATGCATCGTGAGAGTAGCGTCCTCATATAATTAATATATAAATATATTTTTCTAATATTTTGTTAATACTAAGTTTTGTATGTTTATATATTTTCCGTTCTATTATTCATCATATATACAGGGCGTCCCAAAAAAATGTATACACACTTTAACAGCTGATAGCTCAATTGATGTTTCTTTCTTTCCAAGTTAAACCCATTAGAATTAATAATGGCAGTCAGACTAAGCTTTGAACAAAGGAAATTCATTCTAAAATGCTACTGGAAGTGTGAAAACGCAGTTGAAGTGCAAAGACAGTTTAGGAGGGAGTTTCAAACAGATCCACCAACGCGACTTACCATCACTCGAATTAGAGATAAGTTTGAAGCCGATGGAACTGTTCAGAATGTCCACAAGAAGCGTTCCGGAAGACCACGGACATCGACAAGCCCCACAAAGCAAGAAAGAGTACTGGAAACGTATCACCAAAGTCCAAGAAAATCTGTGCGGCAAGCGAGTCGTGAGGTAGGAATTTCAGAATCGTCTGTCCAACGCATTTTGAAGCGCTGTCAATGGAAAAGTTACATTCCAAGATTAGTCCATGCTATTAATGAAGATGATCCGGACCGAAGAGTGGAGTATTGCGAGTGGTACTTGGCACGATGTGGATGTGGATTGGACGAAGGGGTTTCGTAGAATACCCTCCGCGTTCACCAGACCTCACACCACTAGACTTTTTTTATGGGGATACTTAAAAGACAAAGTCTACGCTATAAAACCTGCAACAGTCGCTGAATTGAGAGCAGCCATTGAACGAGAATGCACACAAATACCAAACGAAATGTTTCGTGATGTTTGCGATTCTATTGCTTCGCGTTATCAGCAGTGCCTGGACCAGAACGGACGTCAGTTTGAAAACAGGCGTTGACAAAACAATTAAATAATGTCTGTAGATTCTATTACATTTTGAAAATGAAATGTATTTTAATAAACACTGCCTTTATAAGTATTTAAAGTGTGTATACATTTTTTGGGACGCCCTGTATATATATATATATATATATATATATATATATATATATATGTCCCATTGTATATCCATTAACTCATAAACAGAATGATGTAACGACGTTGCATTTATACCTTTACACAATTATATAATTTGTTTGGTTTTCAGAATAAATAATTAATTGTTATTTGGTAAATCGGGTCGTGTATTATATGGCTGACCCTTGGTGGCACAGGCACTTTGGCTGATATTGTTCTGAGACGATGACACCCCGAGGCACTACCTAATGATGCCCTAAGGCCCTGGCTGACTAAGCCAGTGCTTTAGGGCTTCATTAGGCACTGGCTGACTACGCCAGTGGCTGGCTAGTGCCCTATAAGAGGCCGGGTGTTGGACGACGGAGCCATATTCGCTAGGCAATCAGCCGAGCAAGGACCTCTGGGTCCTCTCCTCTTCCTCTACTTCTATCTCTTTCTGCTCCTTTGGGGAGTGAGGCGTTCCCTTCTCCCCCAAAAAAGGCCTCTTAGGTTAGGTATGCCCCTTTGGGGGGTTCAGCTTGGGGGAGAACTCCGCCGCGAAGTTGCATACCCTTTGCAATCCCATTTTGGGGTTGGCAACAAAGGTTGGCACTTCCCTTTGAGGGATCAGCTTGGGGGATAACTCCAGGTTGCATACCCCTTGCAGTCCCATTTTGGGGCTGGCAACAAAGGGGGGTGGGGTGGCACTCTTGCAACAAAGGGGTTGGGGGTTGGCACTCTTGCAAGATTACGTAACATTATGCAATTGCAACTTGCACTCTCCCTTTTTTACACTATACTACTGACTACGATCGGTTAGGTTAGGTTTGGTTAAGAGCGAAATATATTAGAAAATATAGGCCTACGTGTATAAAATCCATTCCAAAAATTACATTCAGTCCGGACCTGAACAAACTTATTTCGAAAAAGATTAAATATCAGATTAATATTTTAGAAAGTTTCGAAGAAATGTAGCATAAGGTACACAAAACAACTCTCACACGGAGTAAGTCATTTTGGGGGCGGATCCCGGTGTAAACTATTTTCTGTCTTTAATTTTTTATCATTCCTTGAGCTCTGTAAGAGACGAACGCGTTGGGATTCGTTTTTCAGTTTCTTTGTGAGTTGTATTACACACACACACACACACACACACACATACACACATACACACAAACACACACACACACATATATATATATATATATATATATATATATATATATATATATATATGTGTGTGTGTGTGTGTGTTTGTTGGTGTGTGTGTGTGTGTGTGTGTGTGTGTGTTTAAAATTTGTCCCCGGACCAAGATTCGAGCCCAACACTTCTTCAGTAGAAGGCGAGGGCGCTGAGTATCACGCTATGACAAGGTAAAAGTTAGTACAACCTGAAGTATATTTGAACACCCAAGGGAACACACAGTGCTCGTGCGTCCAGAAGTGTTTTCTGTACTCCCCCCCCCCCAAGCACTAGAAGTGATGACGGCATTTCGTCAAATCGCTAATGTGGGTGTGGGTGGGTGTCAAAGTAGTTACAAGCCTTTCATTCCCTTCACCTTCTGAACCTTGTGTTGATCACATTTCAATTACCTCTTTTATATTTCTACTTTTAGACTTAAACGGGCCTGAATATGAGCCGCGATTGACAACATTCCGAAACTTTGCGCCATTTTAATACTTCGCCAGTCATTTTTATTTTTGTAATTTTAACTGAATCTTTACTAAATGTAAACAAAGGGACTCAAAGCACGTCATAATGAAATGTTTTCTTATTTTGAATGTTCTTCTCATTATTCATTTCAGGCACCGATTCCTTTAAAATACCATTCGCGGTACTTGCTGCAATTGTTGCTGTTGTGGTGGTGTTGGCGGTTGGAAGACTTTTCAACTTGAAATTCTGTAAGAAGGTAAGAGAGGTTAACGTTTATATTTTGCCCTTACCCTCATTCGGAGCTTTTTAGGAATTAGGTTGGTTAGAAGTGCCGATAGTGCTTATATTCGTTGAAAGCTTTCCATGAATGACATCAGTCTCTTCTTAATGGCAGCTGAACTCCACAAAGTCAAGATCGTGAAGCGCACAAGAGTCTCATTTTCTTGCTCTATTCCTTTTGCTGACGTTTCGTTCAAGAAATTAAATTCAAGGAAAACCTTCGACGCATGAAACACTGCTGCACTCCTAGACGAAGCTGACAAATTGAAATGTTTAGATGTGCCTGAACGAAACGTCAGCAAAAGGAATAGAGCAAGAAACACCGGAGAAAGAAGAGACCTACCTAATTATTTTATGACGTAAAATATGAACCTAGTTAAGAAGTATTACTTCTGATATTGGTTCCTCCTCATGAACAAGATTGCTCCAAAACGGGGTGAACAAGCTTGAGTTGCTACAGAGATTTTAATAATAATAATAATAATAATAATAATAATAATAATACGTAAGTTAATTGCTTATTTGAATGTGATAATCTTCGTTTTATCTAAAAAGTTTTGAAATTTTTTTATAATTGGACTGCATCAAAAAAATTCAAGGATTAGATGGATTGTTTTATGTTCTTGTAGGTGTAATATCCTTTTCGGTATATTACGGGTATTACGGCAGTATACATTTGACATGAGTCTGGTCTGAATTGTGGAACCACTTCGAAATTCTTTTCGTGAACTGCGGAAAGGGATATTTCAGAGCGGGTAGTTCAGCTCGCCTTGTTCCGGAGATACCTGGACTCGCCTTGCCCTGGAAACTTTTCTCGTTTGAGCTGTAATAGTTTTAATTTATTTGAGCAATATTTTTTTTATTTTTTTATCTTGGCGTTCTCGTGGGTATTTACAGTGTTTACCTTGGTCATTATTTGTAACTGTGTATTTTTTTCTATTACATTTAAGTTGATTCCACAATCTGTTTTCACCCCTTATTGAATATTAGTGAACAATGAATAGCCGGAAATTAAACTAGATTTAGTGTGAGGGGTTAATTTACAAGTGTCACACCTTACTACTAACCAACTACCTTGAACCGCGAAGTATTCATCCTAAAGATTCTGTGCCGGGACAACCGGATAGTTTAGTGTTTTCTTGACAACCAGGTAACAACGTTAGTGGGAACCCTGAAGTAACTCCGAAAAGTTACTTCAGGATTACACAAAATTTACTTACTCATGGGTCTGTAGTCTTTATGGGGATCAATGATCATTGGTAGCGAGTTATGAAATGAGTGTACTTAGTATGATGAAGGTTTTCCTAATCCATTAACATCTTCTAACAGGTGTAGAATACCGGGGTAAAAATTAACAAAAGCTCCACATGACTTTTCACATCAAAGTAAAGTACTTCGGTCTAACTCAAAAGAAAAACATTTCGAACATAAATTTTTCTGAAATAATTTACCTGTTATTACATAATTGTTGAATTCGGCTCTCTCTCCTGGGGTGACCTCCGGATGTCACCGGTTCATTCTTCTTGTTCCATGCCATTGCACCGTTCGTGGTTGGGTGCAGATGAAAGTAATGCCCGACAATTAGAATCATAGTGTAGTCATTTATTTAGTTTTCTTCGTGTTTTACGCTCAAACTTAAACTTTATCTAAGTAGGTTAACGTTCTTTATCGTTCCACTTCCCAAATTTCCCTTTAACCGTTGTTATAAAACACTATTAAGTGTTTATACTTTTAACCTTATGTTTCTCACAGGTTGAAATAAATTACACTTACGTTATACAATTAATAAATGAGGATAAATCATAATCGGAAACCAAGTAGGCCTAAAGAAATGGGATAGGCCTCGCGCGTGACATGAATGAAAGACTAGGTCCGAGAAGAAATTTTGTTTAACTCAGTCCTAGGGAAAATGAAATTTTACTTTACTGGTCTAAGTTCATATTATAAGTGGGGTCCCATTAAAATGAAAATGACATGGGAGTTTAAATGCGATCTTTTGATGGTCTGTGTACAACTCTTTCTTTATGACAAGCTGTTTTCCATTGACAATGAATCTTCATCTGCGCTGCACTCTTTCTTCCTTCTGCACTTTAGATTTTCATCTCGCATTGGGAAAACAATCTTTTATCCTTTTTCTATTTGATCCTGGAACTTGGAAACAATTTTAAAATACCTTATATTATGAATTTTACAAAGTCCTAGCGTTTTATTATTTAACTAGCTTATGCTACCTATTTGACAACATTCAATGATTTAATTATATATATATTATATCAATTACTATTTCAAACACTAAAACTGTGTATGAATACAGGATTGGACGAAACGAGAGATGGAGCATCACGTGACTGATATTCCAATAACTCAATGGTTAAACACAGTACGTCACATTTACAAGAACGTGTTGAAACCTGTTTCGTGTACGCAGTCACGCAGCCTTTCCTGGGAATTACCTTAGGCCTATTTTTATTTATAACTTGACTTTTGTTTTTCAAATATGTTGAAAATTTTACTATATTTTACATTATTAATAGTCCCAATTTTGCAATCCCAACATAATTATAGAAAGGCTAAAGCATCATTTTCTTGGCTAGTACATCCTACAACCTAAAATTTTGTTTGGATAATAGTCTCGGTCAATAAAAGATATGATGAAAAAGTATAGTCGTAAAATTCTCCCCCTCCCCACCACCTAATAGTTTCGAACAAAACGCCTTTCTGACCTTTCTTGGTTGTGTGCCTCTACTTAAGCCCTTCTGTTCTCGAGTTAGAGTTAGGGTGGCCATTTCCAAATTTCCAAAAAGGAGGACACTGCGTATGTGGCCGTACGTTAATATATATATATATATATATATATGTATAAGGTGGCTCCGGATGGAGGACAGAGTGCTCAAAAGGCGGACTGTCCGGCTTTGTCCGGCCTAAAGCCGGACGTCTGGCCACCCTAGTCACAGTTCATCAACAGACATTCCAGAATTTTATTTTTAAGCTAACAAAAACAATGTTCAGTCCATCCTTGAAAAAGGGTCAGTCCATTTTTCAAGGAATTTTTACTGCTGGGGCAAAAGTCAAAAGGGCACCTAATCGTGAAATAAAAGGGCACTTGATAAATGCAAAAAAGGCACAACAGAAGAAAAATGTAGAATATAATCGGTGCTACTATAGCGTGCGGTCTACAAAGATATTTACACTATAGCGTGCGGTCTACAACATATTTATAACTATAGACTGCGGTCTACAATTTTTCCAATACTTTAGAATGTGTACACCCTAACCTAACCTAACCTAACCTCACATTCGTCCTCAAAGATAAAGTCAAGTCATTTCAGGTCAGGTCAGGTCAGCACAAATTCAAGTCAGGTCAGGTCATCACAAATTCAGGTCAGGTCATCACAAATTCAAGTCAGGTCAGGTCACTTCAGCGCAAACTCTTTTGTAGACTACAAGTATCTTTGTAGACCGGACACTATAGTAGAGGTCAGCGCAAATTCTTTTGTAGACTAAAGATATCTTTGTAGACCGCATGCTATATTAGTACCGAATAATCTCATTCGAAGGAATATTCTCTAAATGGGTGTTTTTTTGGGGGGGAGGGGGGTTTGCAGAACTCACACGCTGTGACTTTCTGTGCATGTTTAATAACATACATATTTCATAAAAAAAATTATTGATGTTATCACTACAATATTTAGTACTGGTGCAGCCATATCACTGGATGTAACTTAAGGAAGTGTAGGCTAATTTATAACAGCCTAATAGCCTCCTGGACATAAATTAGGAATGTGTAGCCTAATTTATAGTAGCCTCCTACTGGATACAAATTAAGAAAGTGTAGCTTAATTTATAGTAGCCTAATAGTTAATATAAATTAGGAGAGTGTAGGCTACTTATATTTTAACAGCAGCCTAATATTGGATATAATTTTAATACAGAAGTGAAAAAATTACAATTACATTCTTTCACTAGTGTCTCAGGCACTCTTGAATATACACTCTAATTCATAATGCTATATCAGATGATCACTCCCTTAATCCTTCTGCAACAATTCTACACTATTTAGTGCTAAATATATATCTGAAACAGAAAGAATAATGCTTAAATACCAAAAACTTGAGAAGATTACCGAGGACATCAACGTTCGAAAAGCCCCGTCACCCCCTACAAAATGTACATATTGTAATACCAATTTTATTTTTGGGTGAGTAATTGAATTTATATGTGATTCATTGACATTTTTTTTTCTTTTCCAGGTTTTAGAGTTGTGTGAACAATGGCAGACCAGTCCTCTTACACTCTGGACGAAAGGATAGTGATGAGCACATGGGCTCATGAAAGGTCACATACTGGCAAAACAATGCATGATATCCAGAATGATTTCAACACAAGATTCAATAAGGCTGCACCACCAAACAAGACGGCATTATGACCAACAACGCGAGTAGAACAATATGAAGATGTGATTGCATCGGTGGCTCGTTCACTGAAAAACTCACTTCGGAAACGATCACAAGAACTTGCAGTCCCCATGTCCACAATGAAAGATCACATGACAAAAGATCTCGGCATGAAACCATGCCGCCCGTCATTTGTTACCGCACAACAGAGGAACTGAAACATGCTATTTGAGATGCATTTGGTGCAATCCCTCCAGCAATGCTGCGTCGATTCTCACACCCAACATGGAGGCGCATAATCCTTTGTTACGAAAATGGTGTACACACAGATATTCTTGATTAGTAACTGCAATTAGTAACTATATTTACTGTAATTAAAGTAATTGTTGCAAGTGACTTGTTTCTTAAATTACACCTACCACATATAATATAATTAACCACACAAAAATAAAATTGGATTACAATATGTACATTTTGTAGGAGGTGACGGGACTTTTCGAACACCCTGTACAGATCTTCTTGTTTACAATTGGTTTCTCTTATGGAATATGGAGAATATCGATCATAGAAAACGTTTGTATAAATAAAAGGGGATGCCATAATATTCCTCCTTGCTAAGAATTTTTCACATGTGATTACTTAAATTTAAATAATAACATATATGATAACTGTACTTTTGAAAAAGGGGAGCAAGGGGCACATCACTGCTGGGACAAATGAGGCTGACTGCTGGGGCAATATGAAAGACCACTGGGACAAAATCCCAGTAGTTTTTATGTAAAAAATGCCCTGGAAAGTGTCGTTTCTAGGTATCGGATAGACATGTTGAGTGATGAATATTTCAGTTTATTAGTTTTATTTATTTATTTTCAGATGGAAAAACGAAAACCGAATCCACTAGAGACAGGTAATCATTCCTTTACTTCTCTTTTTCTCTGAAGTGTTTCTCGTTTGCCAAATAAGTACATTAATATTACATGAATTTCTAACGTATTGCCTCTTAAACACATTATTATTATTATTATTATTATTGTCGTTATTATTATAATGTGTAAACCCTAGCGCTTAATCTCTTAAAAATGTTTAATGTTTCATCGTCGGACTGATCAACCGAGCATCTTAAAGAAAAGTTCACCACTAACACTAATTAAGTCAATTGAAGGCCAAGAATTGAAGTTTATAATCATAAAGGCAGCAAGGTTGTAAGTTTAAAGTAAATAAAATCATAGCTTTGGTTTCAATGCATTTCTCCAAATAGGAATTTTTATTTAGTGTTTTTCCTGCCTTAAACGAGTTTACACATTCATTAGTAGTTTTCATGACAAATCGACCCTGCAGTAAAACTGAATTCTCCTTGTAAATAAAAAAAATGTTTTATATTTTATCAACTTCGTTATTTTTATTTACATGTAATTTGTATATCATCTTCTTAGTTATTGAAATGAATGAATAAAAAAATGGATGGATATATATTATTATTATTATTATTATACATTTTTCAAAATTAACACACACACAATATATATATATATATATATATATATATATATATATATATATATATATATATATATAGGGTGGTACAAATTACAATAATAATAATTAACTCTTTCTCGCCGAATTGTTCGTTCTAACAATGGTTAAGCTTTTCACTCCGCCTTAGACCCACAGTTTAACGTGGAAACCGAATACATTAATCCGTGTTGGTAGAAATGTCATCGCCCCGATCTCTCAACCGCCGGCTAATCCACCAGTAGGATACCTAGGGTACCCATTTATCACCAACCAAGCAGAAATTCAATAAAAAATACAATTTTTCACACGCCTACGCGAGAAGTCAAACCGAATACATTAATTAATCAAAGTTGAAACTCAATTTAGTATGGCGGCAAAATAATAAAATATTGTTGTGATCGATATTGCATAAAGGGGTAGGTTGGGGAAAACGAAGTATTGTTGCAAATATTGACGTGGTAGAGACAGCAAGTGGTAATACGAGCACTAAATCTACGGAGAGAATATAGCAATCTTGGGAAAGCTGAGTTTAGTATGGGGGCAAAACATGGTAATGCACAAAAATCTTCTAGATTTGATGTTTATGTCATAGGATATTACTGTGGTGTTAATGTCAGAGTAATAAAGAGTAGCAGCGCTAAATTTGTTTCCTGCGATACTGAACCGAACCACTCTAATGAATATATTCCTATAAAGAACGGCATCCGAAAAATTGAGGATCAATTTAGTATGGTTGCAAATAACATGCATCCAAAAAAATTGAGACTCAATTAGTAGGGGCGCAAAAAATAATAATGCACATTTTGCAAATCTTTTATAGAGATGGTTCTTGCGAGGGATATGGCATAAATGGGGCAGAAATTCAATAACTAAATACAATTTTACTACACTCCTACGCGAGAAGTCCCTTCATTGCATAACCCCTTCCCCTTCATTGCACAGCCACTCCCCCTTTGCAACTAACGTTACAAATATACATATATATATACACACGAGCAAAAACATTATACTATACAACGAGTACGCACAATTGGCGTTGTACTATTTAATAACATAGGAAGGAGTGAACACAAAAATATTTATAATTTCTTTATTATAAAATTCTCTCGAATACACTAGTAATAATAATTAACTCTTTCTCGCTGAACTGTTCATTTTGACAAAGGTCAAACCTTTTCAATCTGCCATAGACCTACAGTTCAAATATGAACAATTCAGAAGTATCGGAACAGATCCGTGTACCAAAAAAATTTAAAATATTCTTGACCACTAGGATGGTGAGGGTGAAATTTTCAAATTGATCCACGGCTTCTTCCGCAAATACAATCAGGCTTAAAAACACACACAGATGCTTTCGCTAGCTACAACACCAAATACAAATTTATAAACATTTCCTTTTCATTCGAGGGTTTATTCTAGCAGGACAACCAGGGTGCCCATTTATCTACCATCCAATTTTCTACCTTTTTTGTTGTAACCGTTAAAGAAATTTTTCTCTAAAAAATATATTGTATAAAATGAAAAAATTATTCAAAGGCTTTTGTGTGTTCAGAAATACATCTCGTCAGGGAATGATTGCTAGCTCTTTCACATCATAATTTCATCGAGATAATTCAAGCTCATATACAGGACCTACATTGTCTATAAGATCTGTGGCGCGTGGAACATGCGGTCTTCAGAAGATGTGAACATCTGTTCTGTGGATCAGTTCAAGAAAATGGATGGGCCGAACCTTGCGATGTAGGAATTTTTTCCACGGAACCGTAACCACCGATACTTCCTCGGTACGGATTGCAATACTTATTGAGGTACTTCTTGTCCTTGTATCTCCCTCATGTACACCTTCCACATTGTGTCGGTCAACTAACACAGAAACTCTTTCCAAAATTGTTGTGAAAGATGCAAAAGAGTAATGACAAAAAAAGAACAGCTTCAGAGTTCATTCACACCATGCGTACACTTATCTCGTGTACACAGTGTACACCTTCCACATTGTGTCCGACAACTATCACAGAAGCTCTTTCCAATTTTGTTGCGAAAGATGCAAAAAGTGTAATGAAAAAAGAACAGCTTCAGAGTTCATTTACACCATGCATACACTTATCTCGTGTACACAGTTAGTGGGAAATAAAACACGCCAATTAAACTAGACTCATTCAAAATATCCTAAAGTAAGCATATAACACCCGTCAATTTTGGCGACCAGATGATGTAGTGACCCATGGTATGGATGCCACGTAAAACTGTAGATTGACTTCATCAAATGACCTAGATATTGCGAAGGGAGTTAAGCAGTCCACAGCAATCGACAGAAATCACTGACGAAGCATTGTTGTATACATCCGGTTACAACAACCAAATATGAATTATATAACAACCAAACCTAATGGTTACTTTGATTACGACACAACTGGATTGAAGTTTGTAACCCAACCACGGTTAGTGAATTAACTTTTGGATTAACCTTTTGGACTAGTTGTACAAATTATTTTTATGTGCGTACGTATGTATGTGCGTATATATGTATGTGCAGCAGTTGTACGAGTACATTTTATGCATAAGAGACAGATTTGTGGATGATGATATGCTAATAATTTTAAACTAAACGTAATTATCGTACGCAATACGTTATTTCTGTGGCGCTTCTAAACTAATTTCTGTTCTTATATATAAATAATTTGTCATAATTAAATTTATACAAATGACTTATATTAACATAGTGGCGGTATGCAATGTATAAATTATATCATTGTTGCGAGTTATCATTTAAACTAAACATACTTCTTAATTCGACATCGTTGGACAAGTGTAAGCACTTGAAAACCTCGAGCAGTTGACCACGCAGCCACCGAGTTTCCAGCGAAAACAATGGGATACCCCCTTATCTGCCAACCACACAGACATTTTCGTACATTTCCACAAACTAAACACAATTTATTCACACTCCGGCACACTCTTTGAGAGAAACATGTGCCCATATTTTTTCCTTTTTGCATAGCAAACGATACTCGTCTCTAAATTCTATTAAATAATCACGCAGACCTTTAGCCACAATCTCACTACAATCCTCGTCATCTTATATATTAATGTAGTGGTAAAAATACTTAAGATTCTCCATGATGACAAGATTTACATTCTCAGTCGCAGGGTACGGTATGAAGCAATATATTATAATTTAGCTTGTCGCACCACTCATCAATAAGACTCACTAACCATAACCGCTGCTTCTCTTCTGCACGTGTTGTTTCTTCTACTACACGGTATATGTAAGCTTTTATAAAGTTTAGTCCGACAACATAATTCAATACATCACTTGCACAACGTGACATATGCATGAGAAATGAAGTGCAGTACAGTATTACTAAAATATCCTTCCTTCGCATGGTTCAATGTAACCTTAAAAGCATCAAAGGATGGTAGAATAGGAGTCTTTCACTGTTCACCACATCTTCACACTTTAGCGAATATCACTTCATAAAACTCGAGTACGCAATATTAAAGGTAGCCATCACTATTTTTCTTCTACGCGAGAGAATACACATCTGAAATCCACGGCTTGCACCGCTCAACTGAGCACGCAGGGATGCTCAGGTAGTAGCAGGAGTCACGTGACCGATCATACAGGGGACGGAGCTTAGGACAGATAATTCAAATGAATGAACTTGTTAATATCTTACAACCTGTTAATTTCTAGGAGAAAGAATAAGCGCGAGATAGCCCATTATAAAAGTTATGCCAGGAATTCCGGGGGTACTGGGGCACAATAGTACCCCGGGTAGAGTTTAAGGGTTAAACTTGCAAAAAACTCGTATTAATTTTGATACTACGATTTCAAGTTTTTACGCACTTCTCTGTTCATAGTTAAACATAGGCGTAAGTTTTCTTCAAAACTGATATTAAGGCTGTTTAAAACTTAAGCTTACATAATGTTTAGTTAACTTTAAACATGTTTTTTGTTATATATTAAAATCAATTACTTATTTGAGGTTTGATAGTTCTTCCTCTTTCGAACTCTGTTATCTGAAAGTCCTTCACTTTGTGGCTCTTATAGTTTTCAGTCCAACTTATTAATGTTATCTTAAAAAGACTGGACGTAGAAATGAAGTCTTACTGTGATAACTTTATTCTCAAATGAAAGGAGTTAAGTTTCTTTAGAGGGGTATTGAGATGATGAAGGAGAGAGTAGGTCTACTCTTTACAAACCCTACTTTTATAGTTAGACATTTGAACGAAACGATTTTGTAACACTGCAGTCGACGTGTAACATTAGCGCAACCTCTCCAGATTGATATATATATATATATATTACTAATAGAAGAAATCAGTTTTAGTATTTCGATAAATATATTTATATTTAGATGTTATATTATATGACGTATTTGTTAATTTTATTGGAAACAGATTCAAACAAACTAAGGATCTGATTGACTTGAAAGAGCTTGGTAATGACGTCACAACGACATTGTATAAAGGCAGGCGAAACTTTCACTTTAATTCATTACAAGATTGGAAATAGAGGATGGAGTCGTGTTAGTTATCTCTCTGTGCCTTGGCCAATTGCTAAGTGGTGAACATGATATCTGACGTTCCAAACGGATTTAAAGCGCAGAAGCTGATAAATATATCGCTTGGTAAAATTGCATCCAGACGTTCCGGAAGAGCTGGTGCATCTTTGCATAATTCCTTATTAGTTGCCTCTGTGTTACATAAAGCCCGTTTTGTTTACTTAGAAGAAGCACATAATTACCACCACACCATATTTTCCCCGCCACAAGGGCAGCCTTGGTTTAACTTTACTTGTTCGATTGCTAACAGCAACAGAGATGGTTTTTTCAGAAATTGCCATTGTCACCCATCTCCTGGTTCATATTTGTACACAGAATCGTGCAAATTCTGTTCTTCGAGTAGCCAAAATTTCCTTCATGCAATAAAATTGTGAAAATCTATACAATTCTAAGTCTTCTCGCTAGTTCTGGCATCTAGTTAAGAACCTCACCATCAACTTTTCATGTTTTCCCTCTCACCTTTTCCAATCTGGCTCAGTTACCAGTTTTTCTCTTCACAAAGCTGAACTATTCGCTCGAACTTTCGCTTCCAACTCAACCCTGAACGAATCTAGTGGTATTTCACCGACATAATTACTGAAACAACCACAATCGCCTCATTGTGCTTTACTGTGTTCAAGAACAAATTCATGCCTAAAGACACCTTAGCCGTGGAAAACTCTTTCGTCTTTGTCTTTCATCTGATACTAATCCTTCCTGCACGAAGCCCGCTTTCATTCAGCGTGTCCTAAAGAAGGGTGATTACTCTCAACCCTCCAACTATCTTCCATTTGCTATGTTTTCTTGCCCTTCTAATGTTTTTGATTCCATCCTTAATAGGAAAAATCTTAATCACCCCTCTTCTTACAGATCGTCAGTATGGGTTCTACATGGGAAACTCTACTGGCGATCTTTTTTCATATCTCTCTAACTCTTGGTCTTCTCCTTTTTTGGATTTCGGTGAAACCTTTGTTACTGCGATATACATATCAAAAGCTTTTGATAGATTCTGGCACAAATCTTTAATTTCGAAACTGCTATCCTTTGGTTTCAACCCTTCTATCTGTGCCTTCCTATCTATTTTCTTTTCTGGGCACTCTATCGATGCGGATGTAGCTGGCACGGTTTTTCTCCTAAAGCTAATAACACTAATGTTCCTCAGATTCTGTACTGTCACCCACTCTTTAACTTTTATTGATCAATGATCTATTAAGTCGCATTCCCTGACCAATCCACAAACTTTATCAAATTACACATTTTTCAATGGAATAAATGAAACAATTAAGCACCCGAGCCTTTATTATATAAAATATATAATTAGTTTATATAATACGCAACCTTAAAAACAAATTCTTTTATCACGTAATGAGTTACACTGTGCATGAATGAGTACGTACAAACTAGATTAATAAAAACGCTTTTACTAAGACGAGAGGTGAGATCGAATCCACATCAACACAAAATTTTAGGTTCGCTAAAATAACAGCCTGAGCTTTGTTCCTGTTCTAAATCAGATTTTAATCGTTTTGATAAAATTGAGGAAACTGCAGCCTCTGTTTCCTGATCAGAAACTCTCCGCCTTTTTCTAGTATGATGCAAGGATTCGTTGCAACCATATTCACTGTTCGAGTCTACTTCACTGTCACTGTCTTCTCATCTAGATTTACACTCTTCACTAATGCATTCAATGGCTGAATAATCATCTTGGTTGGTATTATTGTCACCACAATTGAGAGGCATCACTGGGATAACGGACACTTCAGGTAATGGTGTGGGTGCACGAGCTGGGTCTTGTGCAAATTCCTCAGGTTGCCCTTGTGGCGGGGAAAGTATGGTGTGGTGGTAATTATGTGCTTCTTCTAAGTAAACAAAACGGGCTTTATGTAACACAGAGGCAACTAATAAGGAATTATGCAAAGATGCACCAGATCTTCCGGAACGTCTAGATGCAATTTTACCGAGCGATATATTTATCAACTTGTGTGCTTCAAATCCGTTTGGAACGTCAGATATCATGTTCACCACTTAGCAATTGGTCAAGGCGCAGAGAGATAACTAACACGACTCCATCCTCTATTTCCAATCTTGCAATGAATTAAAGTGAAAGTTTCGCCTGCCTTTATACAATGTCGTTGTGACGTCATTACCAAGCTCTTTCAAGATCCTTAGTTTGTTGGAATCTGTTTCCAATAAAATTAACAAATACGTCATATAACACTGGTATGCATCAATTTTGCTGTCAAGGGTTTTGTAAATGATTCTTATAGAGTTTTTCCTGCTGATTTCGAATCTGCAATCCGTTTTTCTCAATCAGCTCAGGTTATCCGGCTATGGCCTCATAAGTAAAATAGAATTTTTCATGATTTTGTCAAAGCGGAATTGGAACAGTAACATCTATCATCACTTGTTTCACTTGTATAATATCTTTTTTACTTTTCAGGATATAGATAAAATATTTCATAATGAATACAGCGTGTAAAAATGATCCCAATAGATTCTGCTACATATGTGGGACGGTTACCATGCCAAATAACCAGTCCCAAATCACTAAATTTGTGAAGACAATGTATAGAGCATACTTTGGAATTAAGCTAGGGGACCAGGACAAAAATTTCGCCCCTCATATGTGCTGCAAGACGTGCATTGAAAATTTGAGAAGATGGAGCAAAGGCAGAGCGAAATCTTTGCCTTTTGGAATTCCCATGATTTGGAGAGAAGGAAAGGATCACGTGACAGATTGCTATTTCTGCATGACAAACCTCCAAGGTGGGCTTATAAATTTATTTTTCTTAAATATTTTGAAATCCTCGTATGAAACTTGACATAATATTCACCATAATGTAATATTCACCATATATAGCATAATATTCACCATAATGGTAATCATACATTTACATATACATATTGTTATAGAAAATACATTTACACATACATATTGTTATACAAGTTACATTTACATATACAATGATTGTATATTTTCTTTCTTTTTCATTCATATTGTCCCCGAAGGGACAATATGAATGAAAAAGAAAGAAAATATACAGACTCCATCGACCCATTTCATATCTTACAGACCGCAGCCTTCCCTCACGAGCCGCCACTGTCTGAATGCTTCTTCTATTTCATATGCAAGTTTTATATCCATGTTTCTGTGTTTCTATTTACAGGAGTTAACAAGAAGAATAAACACATTGTTGTATACCCTGACATTCCTTCTGCTATGAGACCTGTACCCCATGGTCTTGGAATTCCAATACCCGACCCACCTCAAACCCTGGACTTCGATGATTCTGATGATGAATCAATGACAAATGCCAATGACCAGTCCCAGTCGTATATACCTCAAAATACCGCTTCAAATGAGCCGAGGCCTCTCAACCAGGCCAAACTTAATGATCTTACAGGGATTTAGGACTTTCCAAATTAGCTGCCGAGATCTTGGGCTCACGACTTCGAGAGGACAACTTGCTGGCTCCGGGAACAACATTCTCCTGGTATAGGAAACGAGAGGAAGAATTCCGCAAGTTTTTTGCAGTGCACGAAAATACCTCTTCCTTAGTGTACTGCTGCAATGTTGAGGGGCTAATCGAATCCTTGGGCCTGCCGCCGCCGCCTGCCATATAACGCATCAGAATGGAGGCTATTTATAGACTCATCTAAATGAAGTTTGAAAGCAGTACTTCTCAACATTGGGAATAGGGTTGCATCAGTCCCTGTAGCACATTCCGTACAACTAACTGAGAGCTACGATAACATGAAAATTTTACTGGATGCTCTCGTATACGACCAACATAACTGGAGGATCTGTGGAGATTTGAAGGTAATACTAATATCATAAGTAAACTATTGCTATTGACTATGTTGTTTTTCCAAAGGTTATTTGAGAGCGTATAAGAACACTTAACTTCCCCACAGAAGTGATACAGTCCAATGCATAGATTTTTTATCTGATAGAACAAATTCTCTAAATTCTTTAAATATTTTCATTTTTTTTCAGATTGTGGCATTTGTATTGGGAATGCAAGGGGGATACATGAAATACCCATGTTTCCTCTGCAAATGGGATAGCTGAGCGGATGAGAAGCACTATGCACAGCATGAATGGGCATCCAGAGAGAATTTTGAACCTGGGTCCCATAATGTCGTTTCAGTGCCCCTTGTACCACCAACAAACATTTTGCTCCCACCACTTCATATTAAGCTGGGCTTGATGAAAAATTTCATCAAATCAATGAATAAGGAGGGTTCAGCATTCCGATATCTCGAGAGTAAATTTCCTCATATATCTGATGCTAAACTAAATGCTGGGGTTTTTGATGGTCCTCAAATTCGAACTTTGATCAAGGATACTCAGTTCGAAAACGCAATGACTCCAACTGAGAAGAATGCCTGGCAGGCATTCAAATCAGTTGTCACTGATTTTCTTGGCAAGCGTAGAAGTCCAGAATACGAGTCCATTGTCGAAAACTTGATGGAAGCTTTCAAAGCTCATGGGTCGCGCATGTCCATAAAAATGGACTTTTTGTGGTCCCACTTGGACTATTTTCCTGAAAATTGCGGGGATTATAGTGAGGAACAGGGCGAACGATTTCACCAAGATATCAAAATAATGGAAGAGAGGTACCAGGGAAACTGGGATATCAATATGCTGGCGGACTATTGCTGGTGTTTGAAGCGAGATGTGCCCGAAGAAAAACACAGACGGAAAGCCAAAAAAACTTCATTCCTTCCTCAATAAACTTTTTTCCATATTCATTGTATGAATAAAAGTATTTATCCACACAGTGTTTTCATTTTTCACGAGTGTTCTTATAATATTACTCGTATCTACAGTGTTTAAGCTAAAAAATCAATAAATTTGGGGATAAAATTGGACTTATAATAAATGGCCAATAGAGAAAAAACCTGACCTGATTGAGGAAAACCAATGTCATTTTCGAATTCAGCATGGTCGAATTATATAATATGAGTTGAAAAAACCCTCACAGCAGACAAAAAAATTTCATATGCATACCAGTGTAATATAACATCTAAATATAAATATATTTACCGAAATACTAAAACTGATTTCTTCTATTATATATATATATATATATATATATATATATAGCGTCTAGTACGACTCATCGCCGCCGACTCATCGCCGCCAACTCATCGCCGCCAACTCATCGCCGCCACTCAACTCCGAATGCACCGTTGCCAAATAATGTTTTGCATAATTTATTAATCTTTCTTTAGTGCGATGATAGGTACTGAAGGAAATTAAAAACACGTGGAAGAACCATTGAAAACATAACTAATTATATTTATATAATATTTTATTTATATAATATAACCTAACCTAACCTAACCTAACCTAACCTAACCTTCACCAATTAACATTATAGATGCCTTATACAAAATACAGAAGAGTCGAGATATGTATCTCGAACAACTTGTAGGAGGTCATGCTCCACCTTCAAAGTTAAAAAAATATCATGATGCTGATGACCGTATATTAAAATTAGTTTTAAACTTTGAGCAACGATCACCATTAGAATATTTACGTGGGATTGCCTACAATTACCACTAATTAAAATCTGAACCTTTTAATCTTTTTTTAACGTAGTAGAATAAAGAGTTTCTAACGATTTTTAATTTTTTAAAGCTCTAAACTTCAAAAATAAATTTAATTTATTTTTTGAAAAAATGGAGTTGAGTTGGCGGCGATGAGTTGGCTGGAGTTGAGTCGGCGGAGTTGAGTCGGCGGCGATGAGTTGGCGGCGATGAGTTGGCGGCGATGGATCGTCCCATCCCGATATATATATGTAATATATATATATATATCAATCTGGAGAGGTTGCGCTAAAGTATCACATCGACTGCAGTGTTACAAAATCGTTTCGTTCAAATGTCTAACAATAAAAGTAGAGTTTCTAAAGAGTAGACCTACTCTCTCCTTCACCATCTCAATACCCCTCTACAGAAACTTAACTCCTTTCATTTGAGAATAAAGTTATCACAGTAAGACTTCATTTCTACGTCCTGTCCTTTTAAGATAACATTAATAAGTTGGACTGAAAACTATAAGAGCCACAAAGTGAAGGACTTTCAGATAACTGAGTTCGAAAGAGGAAGAACTATCAAACCTCAAATAAGTAATTGATTTTAATACATAACAAAAAACATGTTTAAAGTTAACTAAACATTATGTAAGCTTAAGTTTTAAACAGCGTTAATATCAGTTTTGAAGAAAACTTACGCCTATGTTTAACTATGAACAGAGAAGTGCGTAAAACCTTAAAATCGTAGTATCAAAATTAATACGAGTTTTTTGCAAGTTTAACCCTTAAACTCTACCCGGGGTACTATTGTGCCCCAGTACCCCCGGAATTCCTGGCATAACTTTTATAATGGGCTATCTCGCGCTTATTCTTTCTCCTAGAAATTAACAGGTTGTAAGATATTAACAAGTTCATTCATTTGAATTATCTGTCCTAAGCTCCGTCCCCTGTATGATCGGTCACGTGACTCCTGCTACTACCTGAGCATCACTGCGTGCTCAGTTGAGCGGTGCAAGCCGTGGATTTCAGATGTGTATTCTCTCGCGTAGAAGAAAAATAGTGATGGCTACCTTTAATATTGCGTACTCGAGTTTTATGAAGTGATATTCGCTAAAGTGTGAGGATGTGGTGAACAGTGAAAGACTCCTATTCTACCATCCTTTGATGCTTTTAAGGTTACATTGAACCATGCGAAGGAAGGATATTTTAGTAATACGTGTGGAATGCACTGCACTTCATTTCTCATGCATATGTCACGTGGTACAAGTGATGTATTGAATTATGTTGTCGGACTAAACTTTATAAAAGCTTACATATACCGTGTAGTAGAAGAAACAACACGTGCAGAAGAGAAGCAGCGGTTATGGTTAGTGAGTCTTATTGATGAGTGGTGCGACAAGCTAAATTATAATATATTGCTTCATACCGTACCCTGCGACTGAGAATGTAAATCTTGTCATCATGGAGAATCTTAAGTATTTTTACGACTACATTAATATATAAGATGACGAGGATTGTAGTGAGATTGTGGCTAAAGGTCTGCGTGAGTATTTAAAAGACTTTAGAGACGAGTATCGTTTGCTATGCAAAAAGGAAAAAATATGGGCCCATGTTTCTCTCAAAGAGTGTGCCGGAGTGTGAATAAATTGTGTTTAGTTTGTGAAAAATGTACGAAAATGTCTGGGTAGTTGGCAGATAAGTGGGTATCCTATTGTTTTCTGGAAACTCAGTGGCTGTGCGGTCAACTGCTCGAGGTTTTCAAGTGCTTACACGGGTTCAACGATGTCAAATTAAGAAGCATGTTTAGTTTAAATGATAACTCGCAACAATGATATAATTTATACATTGCATACTGCCACTATGTTAATATAAGTCATTTGTATAAATTTAATTATGACAAATTATTTATATATAAGAACAGAAATTAGTTTAGAAAGGCCACAGAAATAACGTATTGCGTACGATAGTTACGTTTAGTTTAAAATTATTAGCATATCTTCATCCACAAATCTGTCTCTTATGCATAAAATGTACTCGTACAACTGCTGCACATACATATATACGCACATACATACGTACGCACATAAAAATAATTTGTACAACTAGTCCAAAAGGTTAATCTAAAAGTTAATTTACTAACCGTGGTTGGATTACAAACTTCAATCCAGATGTGTCGTAATCAAAGTAACCATTAGGTTTGGTTGTTATATAAGTCATATTTGGTTGTTATAACCGGATGTATACAACAATGCTTCGTCAGTGATTTCTGTCGATTGATTGCTGTGGACTGCTTAACTACCTTCGCAATATCTAGGTCATTTGATGAAGGGAATCTACAGTTTTACGTGGCATCCATACCATGGGTCACTACATCATCTGGTCGCCGAAATTGACGGGTGTTATATGCTTACTTTAGGATATTTTGAATGAGTCTAGTTTAATTGGCGTGTTTTATTTCCCACTAACTGTGTACACGAGATAAGTGTATGCATGGTGTAAATGAACTCTGAAGCTGTTCTTCTTTCATTACACCTTTTGCATCTTTCGCAACAAAATTGGAAAGAGCTTCTGTGATAGTTGTCGGACACAATGTGGAAGGTGTACACTGTGTACACGAGATAAGTGTACGCATGGTGTGAATGAACTCTGAAGCTGTTCTTTTTTTTGTCATTACACTTTTGCATCTTTCACACCAATTTTGGAAAGAGTTTCTGTGTTATTTGTCTGACACAATGTGGAAGGTGTACATGAGGGAGATACAAGGACAAGAAGTACCTCAATAAGTATTGCAATCCGTACCGAGGATGTATCAGTGGTTACGGTTCCATGGAAAAATTCCTACATCGCAAGGTTCAGCCTATCCATTTTCTTGAACTGATCCACAGAGCAGATGTTCACATCTTCTGAAGGCCGCATGTTCCACGCGCCACAGATCTTATAGACAATGTAGGTCTTGTATATGAGCTTGAATTATCTCGATGAAATTATGATGTGAAAGAGCTAGCAATCATTCCCTGACGAGATGTATTTCTGAACACACAAAAAGCCTTTGAATAATTTTTTCATTTTATACAATATATTTTTTGAAGAAAAATTTCTTTAACTGTTACAACAAAAAGGTAGAAAATTGGATGGTAGATAAATGGGCACCCTGGTTTTCCTGCTAGAATAAACCCTCTAATGAAAAGGAAATGTTTATAAATTTGTATTTGGTGTTGAAGCTAGCGAAAACATCTTTGTGTGTTTTTAAGCATGATTGTATTTGCGGAAGAAGCCGCGGATCAATTTGAAAATTTCACCCTCACCATCCTAGTGGTCAAGAATATTTTAAATTTTTTTGGTACACGGATCTGTTCCGATACTTCTGAATTGTTCATATTTGAACTGTAGGTCTATGGCAGAGTGAAAAGGTTTGACCTTTGTCAAAATGAACATTCGGCGAGAAAGAGTTAATTATTATTACTATTGTATTCGAGAGAATTTTATAATAAAGAAATTATAAATATTTTTGTGTTCACTCCTTCCTATGTTATTAAATAGTACAACGCCAATTGTGCGTACTCGTTGTATAGTATAATGTTATTGCTCGTATATATATATATATATATATATATATATATATTTGTAACGTTAGTTGCAAAGGGGGAGTGGCTGTGCAATGAAGGGGAGGGGTTATGCAATGAAGGGACTTCTCGCGTAGGAGTGTGGTAAAATTGTATTTAGTTATTGAATTTCTGCCACCTTTATGCAATATCCCTCGCAACAACCATCTCTATAAAAGATTTGCAAAATGTGCATTATTTTTTGCGCCCCTACTAATTGAGTCTCAATTTTTTTGGATGCATGTTATTTGCAACCATACTAAATTGATCTTCAATTTTTCGGATGCCGTTCTTTATAGGAATACATTCATTAGAGTGGTTCAGCTCAGTATCGCAGGAAACAAAATTAGCGCTGCTACTCTTTATTACTCTGACATTAACACCACAGTAATATCCTATGACATAAACATCAAATCTTGAAGATTTTTGTGCATTACCATGTTTTGCGCTCATACTAAACTCAGCTTTCCCAAGATTGCTATATTCTCTCCGTAGATTTAGTGCTCGTATTACCACTTGCTGTCTCTACCACGTCAATATTTGCAACAATACTTCGTTTTCCCCAACCTACCCCTTTATGCAATATCGATCACAACAATATTTTATTATTTTGCCGCCATACTAAATTGAGTTTCAACTTTGATTAATTAATGTATTCGGTTTGACTTTTCGCGTGGCGTGTAGAAAAATTGTATTTCCTTATTGAATTTCTGCTTGGTTGGTTGTTAAATGGGTACCCTAGGTATCCTACTGGTGGATTAGCCGGCGGTTGAGAGATCGGGGCGATGACATTTCTACCCGCCCGAATTAATGTATTTGGTTTCCACGTTAAACTGTGGGTCTAAGGCGGAGTGAAAAACTTAACAATTGTTAGAACGAACTATTCGGCGAGAAAGAGTTAATTATTATTATTATTTTAATTTGTACCACCCTATATATATATATATACACACATATATATATATATATATATATAATATATATATATATATATATATATATATATTGTGTGTGTGGGTGTGTGTGGGTGTTAATTTCGAAAAATGTATAATAATAATAATAATTATAATAATAATAATAATAATAATATATCCATCCATTTTTTTTATTCATAAATCTCAATAACTAAGATGATATACAAATTACGTGTAAATAAAAATAACGAAGTTGATAAAATATAAAACTTTTTTTATTTACAAGGAACAGTCGTTTGGAGAGCTAAGTGTGTCTTTCAGAGAGAAAGTTTTTGACCCAAATTCCTTCTCGCCGGTTTGTGGTTTTTAAAAGGCCTAGGGCTAGACCTTTTGCTGGATATTCTCATTACCTGCCTCCTCTAGCTGTATTCTGAACACAATGTTCAAATAAACGTATTTGTAAGAGAATAATTATTTAATATAATTTTGTGTGTGTGTGTGTGTGTATTAGATTTGAGAATATGTTAATGGAACGATTTCTTTTGCTAAGCCAATTGTTTAGTAAGCTTTTTAATGTTAATATTGTTTTAATAATTAATTCACTTTAAGGTGAAAATCCTATTTATATATATATATATATATATATATATATATATAAATGGATTTTCACCTTAAAGTGAATTAATTATTAAAACAATATTAACATTAAAAAATTTACTAAACAATTGGCTTAGCAAAAGAAATCGTTCCATTAACATATTCTCAAATTATATATAAGGAATTTTATATATATATAAGGAATGACAAAATTAAATAGACACAGTTAAGAGAGAGAGAGAGAGAGGAATGACAAAAGAAAATAGACACAGTTAATGTGCTTATTTCTCTTAAAGGATGTTAATGGAACGATTTCTTTTGCTAAGCCAATTGTTTAGTGAATTTTTTAATGTTAATATTGTTTTAATAATTAATTCACTTTAAGGTCAAAATCCTTTATATATATATATATATATATATATATATATATATATATATATATATATAAAAGGAATAACAAAATTAAATAGACAGTTAATATGATTCTTTCTTTATATATATATATATAGAGAGAGAGAAAGAGAGAGAGAGAGGAATGACAAAAGAAAATAGACACAGTTAATGTGCTTTTTTCTCTTAAAGGATGTTAATGGAACGATTTCTTTTGCTAATCCAATTGTTTAGTGAATTTTTTTAATGTTAATATTGTTTTAATAATTAATTCACTTTAAGGTGAAAATCCTTTATATATATATATATATACATTCAACTGCAAAGAACACGCAGTATAAATAACGTAAAGAACGACGCTTGTATAGGAGATATTCCGCGCAAGACGAGAAAGAGAAAACAACAAATGAAAAAATGAAGTACCACCTGGGAATCGAACCCGGGATCTTCCGATTGCCGGTCAGACGCGATAACCACTACACCATGGACTCCACTCTTCCAAATGCCGTAATTCCTCTACATACTCGCAGAAACCAATGCCCCAAGGGGGCACCTCCCGCTTGCCGTAACATTATATACATTCAACTGCAAAGAACACGCAGTATAAATAACGTAAAGAACGACGCTTGTATAGGAGATATTCCGCGCAAGACGAGAAAGAGAAAACAACAAATGAAGAGTGGAGTGGAGTCCATGGTGTAGTGGTTATCGCGTCTGACCGGCAATCGGAAGATCCCGGGTTCGATTCCCAGGTGGTACTTCATTTTTTCATTTGTTGTTTTCTCTTTCTCGTCTTGCGCGGAATATCTCCTATACAAGCGTCGTTCTTTACGTTATTTATACTGCGTGTTCTTTGCAGTTGAATGTATATAATGTTACGGCAAGCGGGAGGTGCCCCCTTGGGCATTGGTTTCTGCGAGTATGTAGAGGAATTACGGCATTTGGAAGAGTGGAGTCCATGGTGTAGTGGTTATCGCGTCTGACCGGCAATCGGAAGATCCCGGGTTCGATTCCCAGGTGGTACTTCATTTTTTCATTTGTTGTTTTCTCTTTCTCGTCTTGCGCGGAATATCTCCTATACAAGCGTCGTTCTTTACGTTATTTATACTGCGTGTTCTTTGCAGTTGAATGTATATAATGTTACGGCAAGCGGAGGTGCCCCCTTGGGGCATTGGTTTCTGCGAGTATGTAGAGGAATTACGGCATTTGGAAGAGTGGAGTCCATGGTGTAGTGGTTATCGCGTCTGACCGGCAATCGGAAGATCCCGGGTTCGATTCCCAGGTGGTACTTCATTTTTTCATTTGTTGTTTCTCTTTCTCGTCTTGCGCGGAATATCTCCTATACAAGCGTCGTTCTTTACGTTATTTATACTGCGTGTTCTTTGCAGTTGAATGTATATAATGTTACGGCAAGCGGGAGGTGCCCCCTTGGGGCATTGGTTTCTGCGAGTATGTAGAGGAATTACGGCATTTGGAAGAGTGGAGTCCATGGTGTAGTGGTTATCGCGTCTGACCGGCAATCGGAAGATCCCGGGTTCGATTCCCAGGTGGTACTTCATTTTTTCATTTGTTGTTTTCTCTTTCTCGTCTTGCGCGGAATATCTCCTATACAAGCGTCGTTCTTTACGTTATTTATACTGCGTGTTCTTGCAGTTGAATGTATATAATGTTACGGCAAGCGGGAGGTGCCCCCTTGGGGCATTGGTTTCTGCGAGTATGTAGAGGAATTACGGCATTTGGAAGAGTGGAGTCCATGGTGTAGTGGTTATCGCGTCTGACCGGCAATCGGAAGATCCCGGGTTCGATTCCCAGGTGGTACTTCATTTTTTCATTTGTTGTTTTCTCTTTCTCGTCTTGCGCGGAATATCTCCTATACAAGCGTCGTTCTTTACGTTATATATATATATATATATATATATATATATATATATATATATAAGGAATAACAAAATTAAATAGACACAGTTAATATGATTCTTTCTATATATATATATATATATAAAGTAAGGATAAAGTTGTTCAATTGTGTGTGTGTGTGTGTGTATTCGTCTGAACTATTATTTTGGTGGTTATACGTTTCGTATTATATTATTTTTTGTGCAGTGGGAGGCAATTTCTATTTATTTATAATAATTAATAAACAGATTGAATTTTTTATTGTTAATTTCGGTTTCAGAAAGTCTGTATGCTTTGGTAACGAATTAAAATAAATGGCGGTGTTTAACAACTCACCCTAATAATGTATACCTGTACAATTAAAATAAAAAATGGTATCTGGCAACTCAACCTTCCTCTATATAAGACCCGCTTGGCTTCGGGACCTTCATAATGCTTCAGACTCCGGTGGAATAAAGATCTCTCTCTCCTTCCTTCTTAGGTTAAGACTTAGTTTAGTTTCCCTTTGGGGGTTTAGGACGCCCCACCTTGTCCCCGAAAGCCCTCCTCCGTGTTAAGCCCTTTGGGTGGAGGTCATCCTCCCTTCTACCCCCGCAGATCCCTCTCCCCCCTTCAGGGCATACCCCCTCCCCCTTCATTGTACACCCCCTCCCCTTCATTGCATACCCCACCCCCCTTCATTACATACCCCTCCCCCTTCATTGCATACCCTTTGCAACATACCCCCTCCCCTTTGCAACATTGATCATTACCTCTTGCAACATTGCAATATTCCTGCACTCTAACCTTTTGTGCCCATACTACTAAGGTTAAACATTCTCTAGGTTGTTGTTTCATGTTTTCGTTTCAGAAAAGTGTGAATATTATGGCGAGGGTTATATAAACGCAAGACCTCCTTCAAGTAAGTTTCTGAAAGAAATTTCACAAACACTAAATCAGTTTAACGTTAATTAGTAATACTGATAACCATTGTTTTTGCTTTAATTGTAAGTTTAACTCGTCGAACTTGACTCATTTGTAATTGTAATTTCAAAGCATTTCCAATTTACACCAACTCAATTAAAAGATTTAGGGATTTATCTTGTGTAATAGAACATACCAAAACCACGGCTCTCATCCTCCAACGAAAACGAGCAAATTTATCTCCTTCTTGCGCAAGATCTTGTTTGGGCTAACAATCAAGATCTCTCTTGGAAAAGTCTTGACGATTGATTTAATGTTGAGGTAGTGTTTCGTTGACGCATCATCATCCACACGCATACCTCATTAGCTTGGAAAATAAGATATTAGATTGGACAAAATATATTGCATATAACGTCAATTCAAATCAGTCTTTTGATGAGAAAACTGAGAAGTAAAACTGCCAAAAATAGAGCAAATATTTGTTGCAAGTTTCGTCGTTTCTATTAAAACACAACAACGTTTCCAAAGGTCAATGGACGTTATTGCTTCATTAAATAACCTTCAAGACTCCGAAGAAGTTCGTCCATCTCCGTATTGGCGGTCACTGCTGGCAGTTATTGGATTATAATCGAATAACTGTAAATAATTGCAGATTATAACTAATAACTTCGGCAGTTCTTTAATTCTTCCAATTTGAGTGTTTGCTCTCATTCATTTCACTCTGAAATTTCTAATGAGAATTCAATTGACCGCAATGTAAATCATATTTCAGAACTGAACGCTAATATAAAATGAAATAACATAAAAGAAATGAGAGCATTGTTGAACGACTGGGTGTTGTTACTTTATAACTTTTCTCTAATTAGGTTTTAATATTGTACATCAACTGATGTAAAAAGTTTTGCATTTTTTATATTGTAACTAATAATTGTTGAGAATAGTTTTCCTTCATTAGTACAGCTTTCTTGACACAGTTTCATATTGGAGTCTCAAGAAATCCAAAACCTTTTCAATTTCTAACAGCTTGTTTCAATTCCACTTTGAATTTCTGTCTTGTATCTCGTTCTTCGTTCTCTTATAATATACTGTACATAATATATCAAGCGTGATTTTAAAGTACTCGAAAGTCTTTAGAACTTCTGTTTCTACTTTTGTATGGATAAATAAACAGGCATTTTTATTCCTATTTCGATGTCTTGCACTTTTCTTACTGCAGGTCCAACACTCGATAAATTCTGAATTAACCAACGTCAAAGAAGGAAATGCAAAAGAAATTGTCCTTCAACATATTAAATATTTGTTTCCTGTAGAGTGCATATTGAGTTCATGTTCTCATTTTAACCAATACTCACTTAAAATATAGTAAACTACCAAGTACACAATTGACATAATCCTGAGCTTATTTACTCTTTCAATTTGTTTTTGCTTTTCCTAAGATATATTTTCTTCTATAATTTCAGAAAGAAATGAAGACTATTATGAAAGAGAGGAGGATCAGATGTCCACTGGTAAAAAATGCATAATAATTTATCAAAATATAATAGAGAATTAGAAGAGTAATTTGAGAAAGAATAAAATTAGTTATAATGCTGAGTTTTGTAATCTTTGATTCTTTTGTAATTTTCTTGAAATGTATTTTCTTTCATAATTTTAGTGACTTTTGAGATTGGTTCTTATAACGAACGTGAGGAGACTACTACCTCAGATAGGTTTACCTACTGTAAGCCTCTTCAGTTTCGTTTTGCTTCCAGTAGACTTTGTTGTTCAGTTTAACATTTTTTTGCAAATGTACAATTAATTTATTGAAATACGGTATAATAGAGAATTAGAATAGTACTATGAGAGAACATTATAATAGAATATCATCCATGCACCTTGTTACAATGCTAAGTTTTTGCAATCCATGATTCGTTTGTAGTTTTTCAAAAATATATTTTCTTTTATAATTTCAGACGTAAATGATGAAACCCATCATGAAACTGACGACAATGAAACTGCCCCTGGTCCAAGTAGGTTTCTCTAAACTTTCTCAACATGCCAAAGTTTTATTTCCAATTTTGCTATTCAGTCTCATTACCTTTTCTAGAAATAATTTATAAAACTATTTACACATTTCACAATCCTGAGATTTCGGGATCAGACGTCCTCTCGTAAAATTTGTATATTAATTTATGAAAATATAATAGAGAATTAGAAGAATATTTTGAGAAAGTGAAGGGTTGCCCCCAAATTGCTCTATAGATATTAGGCCTCTCTGCGAAATGACAATAAAGTCTTATTGCGAGTGTCCGATATTTTAAAAAACAAATTGGGTAGCGTTAACCAGTTTTGACCTATCAGCATACGATGAAGGTGGGTACTGTTTTGGTGCATCTACGATAAACCTATCTCCTAAGGAAATAAGCCGGTTTTGCGTGTTACGCGGTGCCCTGTTTGGTTTTTAGCCTAAATTCTCTAAAAGTTACTGTACTACTGTCGCTCAAAGTTACCCTAAGTCCTAACTGTTCTATTAGCTCCGCACTGAATGCGTATTTAGTCTTCACACTAATGAACACGGGTAATATGTATATATTCATCATATATATATATATATTTTTTTTTTTTAAACTGCAAACAACACACAGTATAATTAATGTAAAGAACGACGCTTGTGTAGAAGAGCGTTCCGCACAAGATGAGGTCGAATGATCCCGGGTTCGATTCCTGGGAGGTACCTCATTTTTCATTTGTTCGTTCTCCCTCCTCATCTTGTAAGGAACGCTCTTCTACACAAGCGTCGTTCTTTACATTAATTATACTGTGTGTTGTTTGCAGTTAAAATGAATATACGTACGGCTTGCGAAGGTGCCCCCTCAGGGCATTTGATTCCACTCGTATGTGGGAGAATTACGACTTCTGATTGATCGAGGTCCTTGGTGTAGTGGATAGCATATCCGACCAGCAATTGGATTATCCCGGGTTCGATTCCTGGGAGGTACCTCATTTTTCATTTGTTCGTTCTCCCTCCTCATCTTGTTCGGTACGCTCTTCTACACAAACGTCGTTCTTTACATTATATATATATATATATATATATATATATATATAGTGGCTAAGAAAGTAGGCTTACTATATTTACTGTATAAAATGATATTGAACTGAATAATTAGGGGTCACCAGCTTGGCCTACAGCCAAACAAACTATATTTAATAAGGAGAGAGAAATTACTTTGTTGTTTTGGGTTTAATTAGGAAAATAAATCAGTTATTTGTTCACAGCGATTAACAGTTCAATAAAGGTATTTATAATGATTAACAATTATATAACGGCATTTATATTATACTAAAGATGACTGAGTATTAGCAAATAAGGAATGGTTATGCAGACTAATTGTTAAGTAATACACTAGTTTAGATAAGCTAACGAGATATGCAAAATGGAACACAGAGTAAATAATGAAAGCCTATTGAGAACTGAATGAAAGCAAGTACGATAGGTACAGTAAATGGATTAGGCCGTCAAGAATGACATGCATAAAAGTGCATATAAACAATAGGATGCACGATAAGTAAATTATACGAGTGATCACAATAACAGGGTGATACAAAACTACGATATTGGTACGACACTTGAAATAGGCCTACTGCGGTCTTAATGAGAGAGTTAGTTTTCCCGGTAGCTTGCGTACACTTGGATATAGCCTAAACGAGACCCACGATTACACTGTGTAGGCTTCGTGTCGATTGCTTAAGACGAGGCAAAGGGAGCTTACCGCAAATGATGAATGCTCTGGAGATTGAAGACCTACTTGAAGGTTGATCGTATTGCGTTTGGCTGAAGGTGAACTTGGCGACTGTAGAGGGCCTGTTAGAATACTTGTTGCACGGGCGCCGATCGAGTTGTGATGAAAGATGAGTGAAGAGCGAAATGGTTTTTGGTTTGTAGCTTAATAGGAGGTTTACGGACCTGGGCCTCGAAAGGTGCTTCGGTAGTCAGGTTGGTCTTGCCGGCGGGAGAATGAAAGTTGACAGCCGATAGAGAACTGGTAAGAGGCCAACGGAACGCCTACAGCAGTGATGTTCTTTCTTGCAGGAAGGAATTGTAGAGTCGCCTCAAGTGTTGCTTCGTTCTTGTATATGGTTGAAGTGTGACTTTGGGACTGAGGCCGGCTGAGGTCGTGATGGCGCTGCGTGGAGAGAGTAGATTTACGAAAAGAAAGTACGAGCGAAGTGAGGTTGGTAGAGAGCCTTACTTGATGATAGACTTCGTGCAGGCTCGACCGGAGCCTTGAAGGAACAGCAGGCTTGACGAGTGGTGCTACTGACGAAGGTGCTGAGAGTGAGACGTAACAACCAAGACGAGAAAATGGCAAGTGAGGAGTGAGAATGATTTGAGGAAGAAGCTACATTTTATAGGTCTTGGTGACGTCCTCTGGTGGTCGTTTCGGGAAATATCACAGAATCTGTTTCCTGTGTGGGGTCTGTTTCATGCCCACGTATGTAGCCTTTGTTTTGATTCCATGATGTTTGAGAGTGGCGCGGAAAGGAATTTATTTGTCTGACCGCTACATATATATATATACATAGTGAATTCTCGGTTTTCTGGACTAATTGGGGATGGGGGAGGGGGGTCCTGATTGTGCAAAAGTCCAGATTATCGCAAATAAATAGAAAAATATGCATTATATACCTGTAAATAAATAATAATAAACCTATAAAGTACAACATAAAACACTACTGCTTATTACACCTGTAAATGGTTAATAATTAATAAATGTAAAATCTAAACTACTGTACAGTATTTCTATTTATTTTCTTACCTTGAGGAGTAACAGGCAGCTCTGGGTGCTGTGGAGGCAGTGAAGGTCGTGAAGACATATCAGAATGTGGACTCGTGGAAGCAGTGAAGGGTTGAGGACATACTGTATCAGAATAGGACTAATTGCCGTAATTTCTTATATACTACACTATATACGACACTTTTTTTTTTTGCTTTTTTTATTTTATTTTTCACACTAAACAAACAAATTGCTTTATTCAGAGTCACTCCTGAAAATTTTAAAGGTGGCTGAAGGGTGATTGCAGTGAGTTCAGAAAAACTGCTGACACTGGAACCATAATGTATTCGAGAAGTTGAGGGCCCAATTGAAAAGCTGCTCTCTCTAGATACTGATCTGGTATGAGGTGCAGGCTTAAAGGTGGTGTCTATTTTGAGTTGAGGGGATCTCTGCAACTGCTCACCTATTATCAACTCTCTAAGAGTTCTTAAATGTTCATGATAAGGAGCCATCAACAAATTTAATTAAGCCATGAATCCACTCCCTGGCCTATGAAAGTTGTTGTTTCTTTTCTTTTTGTTCAGTATCTTCCTCTTCATCCGAGTCTTCCTCGTCAGATGCACCAGAAACATTCAGCACAATTTCCTCTTCTGTTAAATTTTGTACCTAGCATCTCCTGGTGGAAGATTCCCCAGCTAAATGAAGCACAGAGGGAACCTCAGTGTCCATTACGAGTTTTTTCCAGCAACTTTCAAGGGATTACACTTTGATGTCCTTCCAAGCACTTGTCCAGTTGAAAATGGCCGATTTTATGTTGTAGGCCCTTATGTTCTCCAAAATTCTGCGTCCTCCTCTTCATTTCCATAGCCCTCCAGCACCACTATAACTTCATCCAAAACTTTCCTCCTGTATTCCCTTTTGCACGCCATTATGATCCCCTGATCCATTGGCTGGAGGTTGTATTGGGAGGCAAAGCAAGGCACTTAATTTTTCCATTCCGACTACAAAGATTTTCAGTGTTAGAATGGCAGGGAGCATTGTCTAAAATTAAAAGTGCCTTTAAATTTTCCTGGTCAAGCTTCAACACTTGTTTGATGTCTCCTCACCCTCAAGATCAAAGTGGTGGTGAAACCAATCACTAATGATTTCTTGGGTAAACCAGGCATTAGTTGAGGAGTAGTACAACACAAGAAGCCTGTCCATGCAATCCTTCAGAATTCGTAGGTGTCTTGACTTACCCATTAGGTACCTTATATTAGGTACCTATTTCACTTTGTTATACTAATTACAAATGCAAACTTTAAAAAGAAAGAAGGCTATTAACGTCAACTACATATTCATCTTTATTTGTCCTGAGTTTTCTTGTGAGATCTATGCCTTTTAGTCTCGAATGTACGCGCTGTTCCTTTTCTTTTATGTAATAATTCTGGAGTATCCCGTTTCAACATCCAGCAGTAATCATCCATCATGCTGATGTCCCACCTTCCCTGATATCTCTTCTCCATTTCTTTGATGTCTTGGTGAAACTGTTCTCCTTGTTCTTCGCTGAGTGCTCCGAGATTCTCAGGGAAGTAATCCAAGTGTGAATGTAAGAAATATAATTTTAAACTCGTATTACAACCCAACTCTTTGAACTTATTATGCATGTTGTTCACAATGTTTTGGTAATTTAAGTCCTTATTTTCCCCAGAAATTTGCTGATAACATCCTTAAACGCAATCCACCCTTCTTTTTCAAGATTGTTCATTGTTCTTTCAAAGTGTTCATCCAAAGTCAGTTTTCTAATCTGGGGACCAACGAAAATTCCTTCTTTCAATTTTGCTTCCGAAAGAGTTGGGAATGTACACACAGATACTTAAAACAATCTCCATCTTCGTCCCAGACCTTAACAATTGCTTCATCAAGCCCACTTTTATGTGAAGCGGAGGTAAAAGGACTTTCTTCGTGTAAACCAAACTTTCACATTGAATGTTTTTAGAACCAGGTGTCAGGTTGACTCTGCCTGGCCATTCCTCTTTTATCCAGTGCTGAGTTCTTGCTCGGCTATCCCATTCACACAAAAAACATGGAAACTTCGTATAACCTGGTGACCTAACAACATACAAATCACTGTTAAGTCTCCACAAAGTAGCCAACCGTGTTCTTTGTATTTGACCTTAGCTAGAAGAAACTCAAGATTTTCGTACGTTTCCTTCAAGTGAACCGAATGAGCCACAGGAACGATGCATACAAGTTACCGTTGTGAAGGAGGACGCCTTTTAGATTTCTTTTGGAGGAATCAATGAAAAGTTTCCGCTCATTTGGGTCATAGACTGCAGCGCCTAGCTTACGTATTAGTTCCGAATCATTGTTGCAATATACCAGTGAATTTTCTTGAGAAAAATATTGGATGAATTCTTTTTCTCAATTTCCGTACCGGGAGAAAGCAAGTTCTTTGCATGAAGTCTGGATCCTAAAATCTCTGAAGAAGCCTTCTGGAGACATAAATCTCTTACTAAATCATTACGTTCACTTTGTGTAAACAATTGGTGTTTACCAGATGTTTCGGTTTGAAAACAATCAATATCATCGTTTCCATCGTCATCAGACACCGAATCAGATGGAGTTATATCAAGAATATTTGGTTTAGTAGGTACAGGTATACCAGGTCCATGAGCAACAGGTCTTATAGCAGACTGAAAGTTTGGATAAGAAATTTCCTTTCTATTTTTAGTATTGTAGCGTTGCACGTTACATGAACAAAAATAGCAGTCATTGTTGTGATTTCTAGGCTCACACCAGACCATTGGAATCCCAAAAGGTAAAGAATCCTTTTTACCTTTACTCCACAGTCTAAGTTGTTCAACACAAACACTGCAAGCTTTATGTGGAGCCCATGATTTGTCTTGATCCCCAAGTTTCATTCCGAAGTACGCATAGTGATTGACAAGCCACGAGATGAGTCAGTCTGTCTAGTGCGTGCGAGGTTATACTCGTAGTTCTTTATTATTCAAAGGTGCGCGGTGACTATATTTCTCTTTTGAAATTTGTTTACGTGTTGCCATAGCGACAAGTAAACAAATTTCAAAAGAGAAATATAGTCACCGCGCACCTTTGAATAATAAAGAACTACGAATATAACCTCGCACGCACTAGACAGACTGACTCATCTCGTGGCTTGTCAATCACTTATATACTAGCAGTGAGTTTCTCGAATGTTCTAGAAGACGCTATGACGTCACTTCTGATCTGGAAGCATTTATAGGCAGTAGTTTTTAATCAAAATTTAATTGAGTCAATTTTAATGAAAATTACTTACATATGTGATATGAAATATGACATTTTGTGAAAAATCTGTACGTGATGGCGAAAAATGAATATCATTTTTGGAATCAGCGTGCAAAAATTACTACATAAGTGATAAAATATTTTGGAGAACAAAATCATCGCAGGCCTGTGTTATTTATCAAGTTTTTGACGAAAAGACTCCACACTTTCCACATCACCACTTAAAGCCCAACCACATTTTTAAGTTGGCTATGTTATACCTTCTGCGAAAACGCCACAGACACCCACTGCTGGCAACAAAATCTGAAATGTTTAAATCGTCTGCCAGTCTTTCTGCAGCTAATTGAAGCTGAACACCACGAACACCAACACCAAAAGAACGCTGCTGCACATACTACTTATAAACAGCTTCTTCTAACTGTATATCTTTTGCCTGTTTTAATGTTATTCTTTTGACACTGTACTGGTACTGGCACTAACATCAAATTTTAAAGCAAATGGCTTTATTTTGTCTTTATTTCTTTTAATATCTGACACAGTTTGCTTTGATATGCCAAAGTCGGCAGCGATTTTTGTTCCGGCCACGCCGCTTTGAAGTTTTTCTATTATTTTTAACTTTTCTACAACAGTAGTAGACGTGTTTCCTTTTTCCTTCACCTTTTCCTTTTTTTGAAGCCATCTTCCACACACTGTCTGAATAAATAAAAGGCACGAGGTTACGTAAATAAAAATGTTAAAAACTTTACGAGACGCTTTCAGAGCAAATACGCACAGGTTGCCAGCTAAACACCAACTGACGTCTCACCAGCCGGCGGTACTGACGAGTCTGGACCATGCGCCATCCGGACCACCTTTGTCCAAAATACCGAGGATTTACTGTGTATATACCGGGTGTCCGAGAATTATCTGTACAATTTTTGGCTGTTATTAAAAGTCAACGATGCAGTGTAGAAATTCCAGTGTTGTCCCATTTTACAGAGAATCTCATTAAGTTTTTTCTGATACCACATTTTGACACGTTTTTTAGAAATGTACGCGGGTGACAGACATTGATGATTTAAAAGCAAGAATCACAGCTGCTATTGAGCGAATTGATGTGGATATGCTGCAGCGTACATGGCAACATTTGGAGTATCGATTGGATGTTTTGCGAATCACTAATGGTGCACATATCGAATGTTTGTAACAACGTTACTTTAATAAAAGAAACTTTTGAAAATACAGATTCTAAATAATCTTGTTTAAGAATTTTACGTGTGTTATCAAGAATTTTATTAAAAGATGAAATTGTACAGATAATTTTCGGACACTGGAATTTCTAAAAAACTTGTCAAAACTTGGTATCAGAAAAATCTTAATGAGATTCTCTGTAAAATGGGACAACACTGGAATTTCTACACTTCATGGTTGACTTTTAATAACAGCCAAAAATTGTACAGATAATTCTCGGACACCCTGTGTATATATATATATATATATATATATATATATATATATATATATATATATATATATATATATATATTGCACTACAATGGGAACAAAAAGTAAATTATAACAACGATTTTTTAATGTTTAGTTGTAACTTTAAAAAATCCCGTTAAGATACCGGGATGTTTGGAGTAATTAATTATTCAAATTTAATT